>JASDQU010224307.1:0-14124 GCA_032191745.1 Picea mariana | reverse complement strand
AGTAGAGTCAAACAAGATGAAAAGGAGTTGGTCACCGCCCTGAAGGAACTAGAACATTTGCACCACCTGGCTGAATATTATCAGGGTGCCACTCATACCACGGTATACCTGAGAAGCAAGTTCGAAGAAGCTTACAACCAAATCAAAAAAGAAAGGCACCTTTTAACTGAAAATATTGGTGCGCTCCAGGAAGACACTCTCATGGCACTCGCAACATGCAAGGATATGGAGCAATGGCATGAAAGGGTGCAGCAATACGTAGAGAGACTCGAATACATTGATGCAGTTCAACAGGGTCGGGATAAAGAAGAACACGACATCTAGGTGTTGGGAAAAAGCAGTCTTGATCGCATGAAGCGATCAGTCGCGTATTGAGCTAAGATGTCTCAAGAACCACACCGAGAAATTCAAGAGCAGTGGGCCAAATGAGAGAAACATTGGAAAATTAACAAAGCAATAAAGGCTATCAGACTCCCCGAGTTCGGAAACCCCGACAACTTCGTCGACTTGTGCGACGTAGTCGAATTGCATACCAAGAAAGATTTATTATGGGTCGAATACCTAGCGAAGGTGACCGACACAATACCAAGACAAGTGAAAATATTTATGGAACATCCAATTAGAGCTCGGACTGTGATATAGTAGTTAAACACCAGTCTAGTAAAGTACCGAGCACATGCAGTGGAGGTCAAAGGAATTTACGCGGCTTCGATGGAGCAGCACAGATTTCCATGGGCCCAAACCTGCAATGAGTTGTTTATCAGTTAGTCGGAGTATGAGAAAAGTCACCCTTTCGAAGGGATATCTTGAATTGAGTGTTAAAGAAACTGTTAGAAGAGGACGCCATGTGGCGAATTTTGTTTTGTTTAAATTACACTTAGTTGTTATTTTCAGCTGAATTTTATGTTATAAATAAGAACATCGACCAATTAGTTAAAGGTCGATGGTTGTTGCAAGAACTCTTTCTTTCTAGTTGTTAAGAATTATTTTGAATCTACCGTTAATAGAGAAGTCCTTCTGGACCAGAGACAAAGTTATTTTCATCAAATGCATGTGATTATATGTTGAGAAGAACTATTTCCTATCTCGTTTCATGAATGATGTTGTAATGAGTAAGAGCTATTTAATCTATTGTCAAGTTATCTGGTGCAATATTTTGGTGTTCTTTACTTTAATGATGAAGATGAATCGTGGTGTTATTATGTGATGGATGATTAAGTAGGTGAATTATTTTTCTTTCCATTGTCTTATCGCATATGTGTTTTCTTTCTGGTAATTATTTTCTCAGACAGTAATTGGATGCTCACATGGTTAATGTATTAGTACTAGGCATGTGGTATAAAATTGTCGTCTGCATGCTTGAGAAGCGGGTTATCCCAAGTTCAGCCTCTTCCCCAGTAGTTAGAACTTAGTCATGTTTTATTGCCAAGTTGGTTTATAACGGCTTACATCTCATATAGGTCCCACCCAAGAGAAAATACAAAGAGATATAGTTTGAACTGAAGGAAGAGCCTTCACAAGAAAACATAAAGACCATCGATAAATTGGCCTGGTCGCAAGATCTTTAGAACCATTCCATTATTAAATGATGCATAGTCTAATTGGGCCTTGGTGGCAGGTTTGGTTGCTACTATTGAATCAAGGGATCTAGGACCCATCAACAGAATTGGAGCTAGAAGGAGGGCCTAATAATGAATGGTTGGATATATATTTTACATAGTATTTCAAACAGCCTATAGATTCAAAACAACCCACATGCATGGCTAGTCATTCCCAAGACATCCCACACACGTTGAGTACTCCTGAAACGAGTAACTCACCCCAGCCCGAGGAAGAATATTTTCACCCTGAAATACCTTACGCTCTTCCTCACGAGGAAGTAAATCAATTCAAAAGAATCACAAGAGAATACGCCTGACAGATCGGTGTGTTTTCCTTATCTCTGATACTCCCTCGAAGAAAACAACAAAGAATACTAGTGTTTAGTACTCCCGACAAGGTTTTCGTGCACTCGGTAGAAGACTTAATAGATTTTTCAATCACCAAAATCCAAGATCCTCTTGATCTGATACCCGAAACGCCAACCGATGACGTCTCTAAACCAGACGAGTTTTCGAAAGAGGAGGAATTTAACTCAAAGTCTGAAGATATGGAAGGCAACAATGACCATAAAGACGAAAGGGGAACCCACCTCTGAACAATCAACCCTGGTTGGCTAGAGATGCTTTGGACCTCCTAGGACCAGTCCATAACCTTCCCCGACATCCAGAGAAGTTTCTTCCCAAGTTCGATCCCGAAACCTCAGGATTTCCTTAAGATCATATCAAGAAATTTATACTAGTGATCAGGCTTATGAATATCCAGCATGAAGACGTAGTTTGTAGGTTTTTCCCCTACACTTTTGAGAACTCGGCCTCCACATGATATTTTAACTTACCTGTAGGATCCATAACTAGATGGACAAAGTTTCAAAAATATTTTCTAGATAAATTTGCAGAAGAGACTACTACAGGAGCTCTGATGGCTGAGTTGTTCGCCGCCACCATGAGTTTGAAAGAGAAGGTTAAATATTTCAATCAAATATTCACGACCATCTTAAACAAATTCCATTCCGAAGCCAAACCAGCTTAGGAGTTGCAAATCGAAGTATATGCTAATGCGCTCCCAACTTATATTTCCATGTTTGTGAAGAGGGCTGCCAAATGAACCTTAGCTTAGAATTTTGAAGAAGCTAAAACGATAGAATTCCATATGAAAGGGTGTAAAGAAGGTCAGGTCTCTTTAGTTAAGAAAGAAGTTCAACCTCCTCCCAGGAGAGGACTCCTTCTGAATAGACCGCCAGAGAAACAAGCAGAACAGACTCCCAACAAGGGTAATGGAGACATAGAAGATCTACAATGCATGGTTAAGAAATTATCGAATGATATCATAGACATGAAGAGAAACACATGGGAAGGAAACCAAGGCCAAAGGCCCTATAACCCTTTCTTTAAAAGGAACCCACCATTCAAAGCCATTGAACCTCCCCCAGCTAACTTGAATATCGATCTAGGGAATGTCACATCTGATTCCTTTTGTACTTATCACTAGGAAAACCACTCTGAAAGAGACTACCCTCAATGGGTGCATGCCATGAATTTGATGACCAACTAGTTTTTAGACGAGGTTTCCCTAACCTAACAACCAAGAAGTTTGGTTATGAATGTTTCTAATCAGGAAGATATTGACCCACCAGAAGATACAACCATGCTGATATGGGATCCTGACCTAATTATACCTTCTGATGACCTATTTCAGGTTCAAGAACCACCTGCAGATATCGCGGTTGTCCAAACTAGAAGTAAAGGTCATCCTGTCTCAAAGGATCCTACTACCACACAAACTTCAGGGGAAAGGTCAACTCTCGATCACTCGAAATCACCTTTTGCTCCCCGTAAGAAACCTATAAGAATCCATACGCGAGAATCGCCCAAACTGGAGTACAACGTAGTTGAATATCTGAAGAAGTTGAAGGCTAATATATCGGTTTGGACATATGCAGAATCGCTCAGAAAAAATGTTTCCTGCTACAAGCGTTGAAATCAGTAGAAAACCCTACGACAAGAAATGAGTAGAAAAAAAATCTAACTTCCACAGATCTAGTAAATAAACCAACTATTAGTCTCTAATACTGCTTTTGATTTAGTGAGAAATTATAATCCTAAACCCTCCCTACCTTCACTTCATCGTTTTCTTTCATTTGAATTTAATTTTTGTTTTGAGTTTGTTTTGATTCACATTTTAGATTTTTGAATAATTTCTTTAAGTTTGGGAATTTAAGACATGGTTTTACAAGACTTGCCACATCATATGCCTATTTGAATCCTTCAAATTCAAATTTATGCTAAGTCATTAACAGCGCTTCTGGAATAACATTATTCTCGTAGCGCTAATGTAATCATGCCATGATAAGCGCCAACCACCCTGATTTTGTTATGATTACATAAATCGTGGACCGATATCTGCATGTGTCCCACGATATCACTTGAATCAATTATGCAGTTCAAACCGTTACATGATGGGATCATCGTGTACCTGCAAAGACCCATTTCAAATTAGTTCAATTCCCAAACATCATTATACGACCTTGTCACTCGTTGTTCTAATTTTTTTGAATTATAAGCGTAGGTATCTTTCAGAAGAAATTGCTAACAGTTACAGATTGTAAATTCAACTTCCGACAGTGCTGAGTTGAGGCATCGTATTATCAATATGGAACCTAAAAGAAGTGGGCAAATTGTCAGATTGGAACCTGAGGGCGCTGAGCTTCTCGAAGCATATCCGCAAATGGCACAAAGGTTTAAAGACGCTGGCTAGTTTGAATTCTTCACCACCTTCCAAGTTCATGACGAACAGGTATCTATGGCATTTGCACAGAACTTCGATGGTTTTTAAGTGGAGATAGAAAAGTTGGTAATGCCGGTGACAGAATAATCAATCGCCAAAGCTTGCAGATTGGTATTTGGAGGAGAGTGATGGTGGAAAAAGGAGCATGTAGTCACATAATTTGTCAATCAATTCTTGCTACAAGATAAGCAAAACCTAGATTGGAGAAAGGGGTCCCCTCACAGTTGGATTAGACAAGAATGGCATACTTCTTTAATCATTATCCATAGAAACCCTGGAGTTGGTTGATCCAATCCCTAAATCCTGATCCATAGCCCAGAAAATAGAAAAGAGGCAAAGGGAAAAGGGTTGTTACACAGAAACAGAGCATTCCAACTGATGAAACTCCTGTTAAAGAGGAAATTTTCGACATCAGGGTGACAAGAACCAACAGAGGTAAGACCCAAATTGGATGCAGAAATCGAAAATTTTTATGAAGAAGATGAAGAAATAGAAGAAGATTCTAATGAAGATTATGATGTTAAAACCACAGTTAAACATAAATCACCAGAAACCAGTAAGAAAGGTTTTGCAGTCAAAAGGCAAAAGAAGAAATATGTGCCTGTGTCTCAAAACCCTAGGAGAAATTCTACTAGAGTTACCAACAAATACAGGCTAAGGTCTAAATCTATGTTCGATCCCTCAATCAAAAAATAAGATGTCATAGTTATGGAAGATCATTCTAAGGATGCTAAAGTAGGTATCAAAGAAAAGGCAAGAAAACCTCCATTACATAAAAAACCAGCAAAAATAAGTAAGCAGATTGTTCCATTCCCTACGGGACCTGTAACAAGAGCTACTACCATGTTATTGAGAGCTAAAGCATCTGCTAAAGGTATCAGTAGGGTTCCTGGAAATAAAGAAAGAAACCTTGTAGATTCACACCACATATCATATATGCCTGAAGCCATGGATTCGGCTAGTTCAGATGAAGAGCACAGCTCAGGATTGGCCTCTAGATACCAAATTAAATTAAGAGAGCCTAAGGTTACCATAGATCTAAATGAGCCCACACCTACAGAGGAGTTCCCCGAATTCAAGGTTAAGGTCAGAACTGAAAAAGAAAGGATCAGAGAACTCCAGAAGATGGTAAAACAATTGAAGAAAGAGAAGGCTCATGTAGAACAATGGAGTGTCAGGCAGCGAGAAAGGATACAGGATTTTAAGAAGAAGAAAAAAGAGCAAAGAGAATTTCTCAAAGAACTCAGAGAAATAAATTTCAAACTCTATTGGCATAACATCGTACTCACCACAAATCTCAAACAGAAGATTGCCAAGGCTATTGTTGTTATCATACCCTAAAATATTTATGAATAATTTAGTACACTTTCAATTTGAATGTTTACCATGGAACGAGGAAACATTTACTTATGTTGGCTCATAAAAGGAAAATACCTCAAAATGCATGACTAGATCCAACCAATTCCTATTTTGTAGGATCGAATGTATTGTTGAAAGGATCATTCAAGATTAAGTTGTTGAGCTGATATCTATTTTTGTAAATGTAAATGCTCTTTTTCAGCTAACCTCCCTAGTAGATAGATGCTAATCATATCTTATCATTAATATTATACTAGAAATTAGGATCTGATATATTTTGGATAGTTTAAGTGGGCAGAAGAAAGACTCTGTTGAGGTCAAAAAATTGGAGATCCAGGAGACCTATTTTGAAACTCCTTTTAAGACATTCTTATTCTATTTGACACTTAATAGCAAAGGCATATGGATGGTTAGACTCTCTTTTCTAGTCTGTTCTTATTTCTTCATGCTTGAACTCATTATTCAAATTGCAATGCATTTGTTCTCTTGATTATCAATTGATACAGTAAAGAATTTGTTGTGGTGATTATTTTCAAGTTTTGATTTCAGTTTGATGTTCTTTTTTCTTAATGATATTTTGAGATAAGAATTTTATGTGAGGTTGACAAATTGAAAACTTCATTTTCTATTTTCCTTATTTATCTTATTCATCTATATGACTACCCTTTAACCAATCAATGGGATATCTTATGTTCTTATTCCGAGTTTCTTGTTTATTTTAAAACCTTGAGCCAGTTTTCAACCACCTTATTCAAAAAACCAAACAATAAACACCCTCAAAACACTTTGCAATAACTCGATGATTCCCTAGCTTTCCCTCTCAAAATCAAGTGCAACTTTAGGGACTAACACCAACTGTGAATACCTGCTCAGAAGATAAGAAGGTAAAACCTTTTGTCCCATCATTTCTCTTAATGTTTGAAGTCTTCAATAGGAACCTCCACAATTGTTTGGTAAATTCAGGAGAATCTTCCAACGTTATGCCCTTGTCTATTTGCAAAAAATTAAATGTTGTTCCTCTCAAGAGTGATAAACATGCGATACAACTAGACAAAACCCAGTTCAAAGTCATGGGGGAACTCAGAGATGTAATGATCAGGATAGTGACACATCCTAAGTTTGTGCAAGTGATTGACATCATTGTAGTAGACATACGAGAGGCCTATGGGTTATTACTAAGTCGATATTGGTTTGAGAAGTTAAACAGGTTCTTTAGTACAGACTAGGCACACCTTTGGCTACCACTGAAGAGATAAAATACTATGATCAGAATCGATAGGGAGAGATACCTAAAACATACGGTCACTAATCTAGAAACCCTGAATGAACCCTCATCCACAGATTTCCTGCGATTCCCACTTCGGGAACTTTTCTCCTCTCTTATCCGATGTCCCTCTCACTCAAAACTCTCAAATGGTTTTTCAAGAGAAGTCGTCGATACCGACAGAACACACCATCTTCTGTCAAGACCCTGCGCTAGAGATTACAGAACAAAAGATAGGGGAGCGAGAAAGTAATAAGAAAGAGGAAAAGGTCAATTGTCGTTCACAAATTTAGACCATATACTTTGATGGATCTAAATCGCAGGAAGGATCAGGTGCATGGTGCATCCTCGTTGATTCAAAAGGTAAATGTCATTTCCTGTCGTGTAGATTAGAATTCAAATGCACCAATAACATTGTCGAGTATGATGCTCTAGTACAAGGGTTAAAGAAATCCATAGACTTAAACGTCAAAGAATTGAAAGTTTTCAGAGACTCGGAGATTATCTTTAGACAAGTAAGGAATACTATACATTGCAATTCCCCGCACCTAAAGAATTGTCAGTGAAGTACATAGGTTAATAGAGCATTTTGAAGCTTTCAATATCACCATGATCCCCAGAGCAAAGAATATCCTTGATAATTCCCTGGCCACATATGCTTCAAGTTTGTCGCCTCTAGAAGATTATGAAGCCTCTTGATTCACTGTGGAACTACTCTACAAACCATCGGTGCCTAAAAACATTTCTAATTGGAAAGTCTTTGAAGGAGATGAACAGATCATAAAATTCCTGACTAACCAAGACAATTTCAAAGATTTGGCCATCGACGATGAAGTATTCCAGGAGAAATCAACAGAAACTGATCCTCGGATAGGTCAACCTATTGACAGATCGAAATCTCACACCATCCCGAAAGGGAAAACTAATTTTGAAAATCTGTTTGACCTGAAAGAATGATTTAGGGGACCTAAAAATGAAAAGATCGGTAGCTCATGTCCCCTGCATGAAACTATAAATCTCGAAACCCCGGAAAACCCAAATAATGTGAATATCGGCAAGACTATATCTAAAGAGGAAAGAAAGGGTTATCTCAAACTGTTCAGACGATATCAAGATGTCTTCGCACGGTCCTACCGAGATCTGAAAACTTATGACACCTGTATCATTCAACACACTATACTGTTAAAACTTGAGGTGAAACCTTTCCAACATAAGCTCTGAAAATATCACCCATCCCTGGAACCTCTCATGTATCAAGAATTAAAGAAAATTTTAGATGCCAAGATCATCTTCCAAGTTAGGCATTTTGCATGGGTAGCAAATATGATTCCTGTGAGAAAAAAGTCTGGAGAAATTCGTTTATGCATAGATTTTAGGAACCTCAATAGAGCTTTAGAGAAGGACAATTACCCAGTCCCGCCAATGGAGCAAGACCTGCAGACTGTGTCTGGCTCGGAGATATTCTCTCTAATGGATGGTTTCTCGGGTTACAAATAAGTCCTAGTTTCGAAGAAAGATTGTTTCAAAACTACCTTCCTAACCAAGTTGGGAACCTTCGCTTATAAACGCATGCCCTTTGGGTTAATCAACACAAGGGAAACCTTCCAAAGGGAAATGGACAGATCATTTCAGGGACTAATCAACAAGTGTGTGGTAGTGTATCTGGATGACATAACTATGTATTCAAAGAACTTAGAAGAGCACATCCAACACTTAACTCATATTTTCAAAAGGTGTAGGAGATACGGTATATCCTTAAATCCCAAGAAAACTATTTTCGGCGTCAAGGAAGGTAAGTTTCTAGGCCACATTATATATCCAGCAGACATTTGCATAGACCCAGAAAGGATTAAGGCCATAGCTCAACTCTCGTTTCCTCACAACAAGAAAGTTATGCAGTCATTTTTTGGGCAAATCAATTTCGTGAGGAAATTCACTCCCGATTTCGCGGAAAATATCAAACCCTTACAAAATATGATTCAGAAAGATGTCAAATTTAAGTGGGATGATGAACGAAAGGATGCTTTCAGCAATATTAAAGCTGATATATCCCAGGCCCCCGTATTACGAAGTCCTGATTTCAATAGGGATTTCTTCCTCTATACTTTTGCCTCTGACCTGTCGTTAGCTGCAGTAAAGAATCAGAAGGATGATGACAACAACGAGGCTCTAATGTCGTTCATGAGCACTAATATCCAAGGAGATGAACTTAATTATCATGTTGTCGATAAACAGGCCCATGCGGTATATAAGGCAGTAATGCACTTCAGGTCTTACATCATCAAGAACCACACCAAAGTAATTGTGCCTCACCCTTCAGTCTAATCCTTGTTTACTCAGCAAGAGATGGGGGGAAGAAGAGGGAATTGGATGGTAGTGGTCCAAGAATTTGATCTAGATATAAAACCTGCCAAACTAGTTAAAGGGCAAGGGTTGTGCAAACTCGCAACTGAAGCCCAGGACCAAGTAAATGAAGATTTTAGTTGGGAGAATGAAATGGAATTGTGGTTTGTTGAAGCTTCATATATTTCCCTAGGGCCAGAGTCTTGGTATGAGAATTTAACTTATCTCCTACACCATGGGACTTGTCCATAAAATCTCAACCTTGGGAAAGGAGAGCTCTCAGGTTAAATTATGCACAATATCTTCTTATAAATTCGATATTCTTTCGGATTGATTATGATCCACAGGGAAACGAGGTGGCAGAATCAACCAATAAGAACCTAGTGAGAATATTAAAAAAGACAATTGTAGACAGCCAAAGGAATTGGCATAATCTACTCCATAACGCTCTATGGGTCGATAGGGTCACACCCAAGGAAGCTATAGGAAAATTCTCGTACTTTCTGGTTTACGGGCAGGAAGCCATTCTCCCAAATGGGCTTTATCTTCCATCTCTTCAACTAACCCAAGATTCCAGTGGGGAACCCTCATCGGTCATACAACAAAGAATTGATACTCTTCTCATGCTAGAAGAAGAGAGAGAAAAGGCTAAGTCAAAATTTCTATCTCACCAACAGACAATGAAAATATGGCTTGATAAGCATAAGGCTAAAGAGAAAAAATTTGTAGGAGACTTGGTCCTAAAATGGGACAGAGCAAATGAGCCAAAAGGGAAGCATTCTAAGTTTCAGAATCTATGGCTTGGACCATTCCAAGTGACTAAGAAGATTGGGGCAGGCACTTATTAGTTACAGAATCTGAGGGGGGAACCTGACGCCCTCCCAGTAAATGGCCAAGCCCTCAAACAATATTTCCAATAATAAAAAAATAAAAAATAAAAAAAAATAAATGAAATTGTTTTGTGTTTTGTATGAATGTTTTCATGATTG
Source organism: Picea mariana (assembly GCA_032191745.1). Lineage (NCBI taxonomy): Eukaryota > Viridiplantae > Streptophyta > Pinopsida > Pinales > Pinaceae > Picea > Picea mariana. The sequence continues at coordinate 3,783 of JASDQU010224307.1, read as the reverse complement.
AAAAATGCATTTTTGTTGTTTTCTTTTTGCTTTTGGAATTTTGCGCTTTTGAAGGTTGTGTTCAACGAGACAATGGTCGAATTTAAGTCATATGACATATAGAACTCTATTCCTCACTCATCGCTCATATAAAACACAAGAATCATTGAGGAGATTGTGGTTGCTTTGAGGGGTCCTCTATCTAACTTGCGCAAATGAACAACTTTGGAGAAATGTCAGAAATGTCTTCTTAGTGGCCTGGTAAAACCTTAAGGGAAATTAGGAAAGATGGAAAGGACTACATGAACCCTGAACACAAAGCTAGCAAAGGATTCACCTTAACCATCTCACTTTGTGAAATAAACAAACATCATCCTCTCCCACTCGCTCAGGGCATCATGCCAAAATAAAGTTGATATTATCAAAAGAGTGAACAGTAGGAGAGGGTATGCAGATATCTCCGTCAGGGCTATGGATGATCGTTGGCAGCGGAGCAAGGTCTGTGATGTCGGGGTGACTCCGTCGGGGCTATGGACGCTCGCTAGCAGTGGAGTAACAACAAAGCAAGTGAGTAGAGGTAACTAAAGGCTCCATGCCAGTGAATGATTTACTAGACTTTTGTAAATAGGGTCATGAATCAGGGTTACAGGAAACGAAGGAGGAATAAAGGTCAAAAACCCCATAGGCAGACCCAGAAGCATTAACCAGAGAATTTCAAATTGCAAAGGTAAAAGAGGCTCTGATTTAAAACCAGTAAGGTTCTCCACCATCTTTCGTATCACCTGAGCAAGAAGGAAGAACAGAGATTATGTTTTCTCCCAGTGAATCGCCATTTGTTGAGCACTCAACACACCCTAAAAAGCCTATGTCAAATTTTACTTTTTGGGTACCACTTGATCTTTTTCACTCCTTGCCTCATATTCATTGTGGAAAATGTTGCGTTTGCTTACCATTTCCAATCTCATTTTATTCTTTAAAAGTTTGCTTGAGCATGTGAAAATCACCATAACTTAAAAGACTAATATTTTTAACAACTGAAAATTTCCCCGACGTGCTTAAGGAATTCGGCATCAGGAAGGATTAAATGTGAAAGAAAACGCTAGAGAGAACAAAAGTTGTCGAGTCCCGATCTTTGTTAGTGTCGGAAGACATGAAATTTCTTTCACGACAAGCATCACCGAGAATATTGTCGATGATCGATCCCTTTGGAATCGACGAATGACTAAAAGAGTAAGCGCTCACGAAGAATGAAATGATATCACCGATCGCCGACTTTCGAAAAAATTTCGTCATTGAGGGTTTTCAAGTATGATAACCCACAAAGGAACTACGCGATGGAACTATCTTTGAGAGCCGATCCCTGATAACTTCCGGCGTCGACGAGTTTTTAGAAGGATATCCCGTTGAGGATGTGATAATTCAACCCCCGATTGCCGATCCCGATACCTTTCAGCCTCAGTAATCCCAGGTTTATTTTAATGTGTGTCTTTTGTTGAAAGACATGAATCTAACTGAGATATACGGTTAAACCATTGGTCTTCTGTTACCATCTATCGTTGCTCGAGTGATCAAACATATGATCTAGTTTTCCCTGGGGTCGTTACTAGATCCTGAAACCCACATCACACCCCGAACCAGTTTTACCACGTCAGCATCGTATGACAAAATTCGTCAGCGTCGGAATTTTTCTCAGGAGGATACCGACGGAAACAGGCATAAGGATATCGTTGATTCCCGATCTGCCCACTAAGAAAATGACACGATGGGACATTTTATCTCTAAGATACACTAGCTATGACACATTTAAAGGGTCATTTAATTTCAAAATCTCGCATTAGTTGCTAATTCATGTGAGAATCAAAAGGACAATTTGAACATGTCGATACAGTGCATCTCCCTCCGCGCCTCCGACGTCAACCCACGTAGAATTTATTTGCATAGATTCGGCGGTAGATTGTTTTGAATTTCACCCATTACTCATATGATCTGGATTTTATGAGAAGAACGAAATGACTACGTATTATTAATAGGTGCTTAACACAAAATAATAGAGATACAATAAAACTGGTTTTCTATTCAATAAGGAAATAAGTTGAAACTGTAAAATGCAGCGGAAACAAGCTTGTTGGAATGGTGGTGGCTTATCTTTGAGAAGAGATGTGACGGTTGCGCTCATTCACAAGAAGATGATTTCAATGAGGCTCTGAAGGCCTTTTTACAATAAACTAGAATGCCAAAAAACTTAGACATCCAAAAACATAACCCTAGGAGATGAAGCGCCAAAATTCATGCGGACCCCGTTTGGGTAAGTTAGTACATCAACATCCCGGGGTCGTAACTTTTGCATACGATCTTCGTTTTAGGTGTGTGATAGCCTATTGGAAAGGTGTCATCAAGGAGATTAATTTTGGGGGCTCAATCATGCCTTTCATTATCATTGAGAAGCTCAACCCCTAAAAACCTTCATTTAGGCCCTCAAAATGGCCCCAGAAGTTAAAACTGCTAAAAATAGTAAATTGCCAAAATTGTCAAAAATTGTTTTGAACGAGTTGGAAAAGGTGGGTGGCCACCAATATCCACCTGGATAAATCCTCTATCCTTATTAAACAATGGTCTCCATTGTGTTGAGTTCCCCCATCAGATGAGGAAATTTCTGTTGAATTTGGCCCCAGGTGAGCCACTTGCCTTGGTGCAGGAGTTACCCTGCTTTGACGACTCGATAAAGCTGGATCCTTTGTTGTTGAGTGCCCTTGATCTATGTGTCCACAATATGATCATTGGATCCCTGTTGTATGTATTCAGGGTTGAGATATGTTGGTTTCAACTTCTCTGCTACGTCTGAGGTGTCCAATAATGGTGGGAAATAAGGGCGAAGGAGATCCACGTTGAAAACTGGGTGCAGGCCAAGGAAAGGAGGAATGTTGAGCTCAAAAGAATTATCTCCCACAGCCTTGGTGATAGTGTACGGCCCATAACGGAGTGGGCGAAGCTTCCGATGGGGTCCTGTAAGGTGTTCTTTTTTCAAGTGAAACCAAACTTTGTCTCCCACCTGAAACTTATGTAGCACCTGATGTTGATCATGGCGCTGCTTGTACTTTTCATTGGACTTATGTAGAATATACTAAACCTTTTGGTGGATGTGTTGGATCTGCTCAATGAACTGGGTGGATTTGTCAGCTTCAATTGGAGCAGGAGATGAGTCGTTCCAGGTGACCTCAAGGGGAAGTGCAACATCTATGGGACCCAATGGTTGGAATCCCAACCCCACCTGAAAGGGGTTGTGAAAGGTTGAGCTATGCAAGGATTGATTGTAGCTATGTTGAACATAAGGAAGGCTCTCATCCCATGTGCGAGGGTGCTTTGAATTATACATGCGGAGGATATGCACAATCGTTTGATTGACGACCTCGGTTTGGCCATCTATCTACGGGTGGAAGGCCGTGGATTTGGTGAGCTTGGTGTCCAGCAGTGACCAAAGGCTCGACCAAAATGTGCTGAGAAATCGACTGTCCCAATTTGATACATGTTGGTCACTATAATTGCTTATTTAATTTAAACAATCAAGTGATACATAAATTGTCAACCTAGGGAAGTATGTTTATTTCAAAGGTAACCACGCACTATATATGCTCAATTTCAAAAGCAGCCTAGAGTTGTAGTAAAGGAAACTATATTAATCACACTTGCCTTGAATGAACTGAAGTTCTAACTTGAATTACAGAAAAGCAATCTACCTATTGCAGAGCTCAAAGTTTAAAGAAATGATTAATTGAAGAATCCTGGATTACATTAAAATAACAACAA
>JASDQU010224306.1:0-14437 GCA_032191745.1 Picea mariana | reverse complement strand
CCATGTGAGCTCTACATAAATTTTCCATAGCAAATTTTTCCAGATTCAAATTTGAATAAGTTGATGTGGCTTCATGAAGTGTTGGATTTTTCTTAAAGAATGATTTAATTGAAGTTCAATCACCATTTTTTAGATCAACTATTTCATTTGAGAGTTTTTTATAATTCTTTGCAAGCTTTCTAGATCAGTAGAATCTGTCTTTATTCTCATTGTTTGGTTTTGTTAGTAGCAAAGTTTTATTAGGATTGGCTGTAGATTTATTTTTATCTAAACTAATATTTCTTTTCAAACTAATATATATATTTTCGACATCAATTTCTTACTGAAATTTTCTACCAAAGATTTTTTTTCTTCTCTTTAAAAAAACACGGCAATGTAAATAGGTAAAACAAAAGTGTAAAAGTCGAAACATGTCTAAATAGGTAAAACAAAAGTGTAAAAGTCGAAACATGTCTATAATTTTATAGGATTTTATTTAGGATATTAGTAACTATTTGATTAAAATCCTTTATTCTTTCCTTATTGACCATTTTCACCATAGAGAACTCTAATACCAATGCAACTAGGATTCTTTCATCACCAAACCTAATTAAAAATGTTGTTTCAAACTAATTCTAAATAGTGATAGAATGCATGGTTAGGCTGAAATACCACGTGGAAGGTTTAGTTTCAAATGTGTAAGGAAAAAGACGACATACAACATCCTCACGCTGAACATTCATTAACCTTCCTGCTAATATAACTTTTTAATATTATCTTTTAAATGGCTCAAAATTATCTTGGTCGAATTTAGGTAACAATATTTTCGAATGTTTTGGTAAGCCATGAAGTTGTCCAGGTAGAGCAAGAGCATCTTGGGTCAACCGGGCAGGTTTTTTACCAACCATAATGAATTGATGTATTTCATCTCTAAGCTATTCAATAGACTTACTCTTAGAATTGTAATTAGAAGGATTAGAGGATGGAGGGATATGAGCGATCTGGTCTAAAGGTTCAAGAATTCAATCCAAATAGAAAGAAACTAGATCATCTAAATTCAGAACAAGGACATCCTCTTTAGTTTCGATAACTTTTCTGTAGGCTTTTGAGCATCTAGGAAATTGCTACACTAATGGTAATTTCTGTCAAATTTCATGGGAAAATGTTCAAGTAATACATCTTAAGGAATGCCCTTCACTTTTAGGGATAGAGAAATGTTTTCCAAATTTGGTTTAGATTGAGGAATTTTAGGATTTCTAACTTTACTTTTGTATCTTGGAAATTTGATTTAGAAATAAGACTCCTTTCACCTTCCAAGTGGTGTTGGATGGATAATGGTTCATGTTTTATTTTTATTTTTATTTTTATAATAATAATTTTTTTGCTAAGAAATACTACCATGTTTATCCATGCAATGGCATGGCTCTCCTTCTAGCACAAAACATGTTGACGCAAACAAATGTCCATCATCAAACTAAGGGAGATTGCTCATCCAATTTGTTAACACCAGAATTTGCAACCTATTTCATAGGAATCAAGCATAATTAAGGTTTACCCTCACGAGCATTATGGTATAAATCATGTGGCATTCTGCCCATGATTTCCACAAGAAAAATGAAATGTTTGGGGTCTGAAAAGCTCCAACATCCTTTGCTTCCTTCCACGTGACCGTCACTCACTCGTCGTGCCATGTAAGTTTGCGCCAAGAATTTCGCTCCACGTCACCCGTACACATACGCCATCGGCCCGCCACTTGGTGCGATTGTATTGGTCACAAAAGAAGATCTGCATAACCTCGAGGCATCAAAATTGACTAGCAGAAGTCGTTGGCACCATCTAAGAACATTCATGGGTGTCAGGCCTCATCCTGATCTCGATGAAGGAAGTTACTGAGAATGAGAGCGGTGGTTGAGACCTCATCTTGGCACATAAATGGAAATCCAGAATGGATTGGCATATTTGAGCTCGCGTCTGACAGAGAGTTGCATGCGCAGTCTAACAAAGAAGGTCCAGACGAAAGAACTCACGTCTGACAACAGAATATTGTTTGCATAGTTTGACAAAGCAGACATCGACCTTAAAACTTTGAATGCAACAATCCGATCACACTCCTGATGGTTGCAACAGTTCTTCTTATAGATAGGAAATTTTGATATTTTGTAAGGGTCGATGGTTGAGCTAGGCTCCCTTATTGTAATATTTTGATGAAGAACTCTGGTTCTTTGGTTATGTAACTTGATTTGATACTTCTTGATTAATCTAAGTCAGCTTTCTTCTTCCATCTTATTTTCCTTTGATACTGAGAGAGTTCATGATTGACTGATTCACATGGATTGTTGTAACTGTATTATGATGAATGTTTGATTATAGTGTTGTTATAATGTCTTTCAGTTTCCTTGAAAATTTTAATTCAAGAGGATCTTGTGTTTGAGTTTTTTCTTCCTTAGGCTGCTGGAAGACCTGATGTCCATAGCAGACCTCTACAATTTCTCACCAAATTCTTCCTCCTATTCACCTTTACTCCAACTTAATGATTGAAGTTGATACAAGACCTCAATTGCTTGTGCATGTCAGCCCAGATTTTCCTAGTTAGAACGTTATTATCTCGAGTCTTATCCATTTGACCCCCTTAAAACTCATTTACATTTACTGTATAAACTGATAGGTACTGGGCTAGGATTTAAGAACATAATGAATATGGAATAAACAATTATTTCAACGATTAAAACAAAGATTAGTTTACTAAATATTAATGACAAAAATGCCCGAAATAACCAACCATAAAACTAGATTAACTTAAATTAAAATATCCTGTTATAATTCCACACTCACAAGTTAGGTTGATAACAAGTGCCTTCTAGTCCTAGTGTGGTCTTGGTCTTGAATGTTGTGATTCATATTAAAGTAATTTTCCTTTATTTTTAATGAGTGAAGATAATTTTGCTAAATGGTGATGATCAATTTTTTTAAACAAAGCATTCAAAATATGAGGATGGAGAAGTTAAAAAATCCACATGACAAGTTTGCATTTTTTATAAAAAAATTGAAAGGGCAAGGGAAGCATTATGATGTCATCAAATAACATAGGTGATGAGACATGAATTTAATTCACACATTTAAATGCTAAACGATCACATTAATATGCATATTTCAAATGTTAGAATCACTAATTGATAAAAAAACTCGATGGCCCAATTTGAAAGTTAAGTTCGATTAGAGAATCAATAACAAAAATGAATCACACAATGAAAATGGGACTCTGATTGAAAAATTGGTGCTAATCACTAGATTGGGCTCCAAAATTTGAAGGAGAGTGAATAATACTGCAATCGGTGAAAAAGAGGAAGGTAGGGGTGGGGGACAACGAAGAAATCATGCACAATTCAAGCATCGAGAAACAATTTCAAACAAAGATGGAGAAAAGAGGCATGAACGATGGATCAAGCTTGATTTGAGAATGGAGGAGAACATTCAAAAAAATAAGAGAGTCAAGGAATGATAGAGACAAAGAGGGCCTGATTTGGAAATTGGGTTTTAATAAAATATTAATATAAACTTAAAAATAAGATAAAGGGGATAGGCCTAATCAATGGATTGGGCTTGACTCGGAAATCATAAACCCAATTTGAAGTTATGAAAAAATTCAAACAGGAAGAGAAAAAGAGGCCTAATCAATGGATTGGGCCCAATTTCAAAATAAAGGATAATATTAAAAAGCTAACAAAAAAGTAGGAGGTTTGTATTTTGAATAGTGAATTGAGATTGATAAGAAAATCATGAATGATTTATGAATAAGTTAGAAAAAAACTTTTAAAAATAGTAAAACAGAAAAGGCCTAAGGACTTGATTATGAAATCAAGGATGAAAAGGAATTTGATTGAATAGATGAGGTTCAATTAGTAAATTAGGCCTGATTTGGGAATCAAGTTTATAATTTAAAAAATTAATTAAAATACAACTTGATTTGAAATTAGGGGAAGAATTAAATGTAATTCATTTTAGAAAGAGAATTGAAATGAAGGCAATCAATGAAGTGTTGGAATTTACAAGGGCTCAAAGCTTTGAATGGATTCAATATAATCATTTCCTAGCTGAAATTAAGAAGAACAAGATAAATACAAATCAAAAGGGAACTTCATTTCACAAATGAAAGGAGGGTATCCAAGTTTTGAGAAAAACTTGGGAGGTTGTTGAAGCCTCAACAAGGTGTTACATGTTAATATTTTGATTAATATTCATTTGGGAACATATGTAATTTTTTTTTTGTGTCAAGTTATTTCTCTTAATATTGTTTTTGTGAGGATTTACTTTTTATTCCTTTGAGTTATTATCTTCTTCTTGACTTAGCCTTCTCCCACATGTTACTTGATTGTGACTTCTCACAATTTTAAGAGACCTAAAACCTTATAAATCTTTTAGTTCACTAATAGGTAGAGGTCAATAGTGAAATTAACAACATGTAATTCAAAGCTAAAAGATAAAGTAATTATGAAACATTTAAAACTTGTAATACATAAGAAACTGTAAAAAACTTCACTACTTTCCTGAGTAAGTTCTTAATAAGACTTTTATTTGTGTAAGCTTAATAGTGACTCAAATAAACTTAATTTTATTTCTTTCCAATTAAACCAAAATAAAATAGAAGTAGGTTGGTCAAAATGGCTTCCTACATTTTATAATAAATATAACCGATTTAAAAAATAAAATAGAAGTAATGCAATGAAAATAGTTGACAATATTAATATATGGATCTGTACTGATATATAAACATAAAACCATGTACTAAATAATTATATGAAGTTCTCTTATCCATATATTGATATGAGGGTCTAGTGTATAAATTAAGCAAACGTAAACAAACCAATCAATAAATGTCATTTCTTATAAGGTTATATCGGTATATGTCACTTTTCATAAAAATTGATAAGCATTGAATTTCTCATAAAGTTATATCAATATATGTCACTTTTCATAAAATTGATAAGCATTGAATAATTAAAACACTCTTATAGCTTATTAGCTTATAAATGTGAAATCATTTAATGTTTCTTAAAGTAATGTTTTAACTCTCAATATTGCACCATAAAATACATAAACATTTCAAATGATAACATCACTCATGATGATCCACATTGTAATGGAAATGCTTGTAATATTTGCTGATGTTTTTCCAGGCTTTGGATTAAATTGCAAGTTATATTGGGTTCTTCATAAAACTACTATGAATGCACAATGATTTTCTTGGTTTAGAATTGTGTAAATTCACAAAGATGTGTCAAATAGAGGTTTCCTGATTATGGTCTCATTGGGACATATTTATCTTTATGCAAAATTTTTCTTTCAATATTTGGGATGGTTGATTTGTGGTGGGATACTATATATTTTATACTTTATTATTTATTTCGATTCTTAGTTCATCTATTAGTTTGGCACAACAAGTTTCATGGTTGTGGTCAATTTGGGATAGATTTAGACGTTGTGCACAATTTTTTTTAAATAAAATTGTAGGTTCTATGGGAAACAAAAGGTGTTCAAGAAGTATATATACACATAAACATAGGTTCTATGGGAAACACACAAAAAAATGTAGGAGTTTCAGGGGAAGTATATACACACAAAGAAAATAAATTTAGAGTAAGGGGAGAATGTTTTTGATGAAGTGTAATGGAATCAACAAGCACCCTCAGGGAAGTCGATACATGTCGTTTTTGAGAGAAGTGGTAGAATATTTCACCTCAGATTCATACATGTATAGTACTTTGCTTTACCATGACAATTATTCAAGACACGATATAACAAATCGAAGAAGATATTCTCCACTAGGTATTTGTACTCATAATTTGGCAGGTTTAAAGTTTTTTCCCCTCTTTTAGAAGTTAATGTCATGAAATAAATCTACTTTCTTTGTTTGCTTATTTATTTTGTGTTTATAATTTGATTCCATGAAATTCCTTTTATGTATCGAAATATTTTAATAATTTTTATCCTTTTAGAGATTTAGTACAAATTAGTACAAATTTACAATACAAATTGACCAAAATTAGGGTAGTTTGGGTGATCTATATTCAAGGTTTTAATTGATTAATTCATTTAAAATTATTGTTAACAACATGGTATGAAAATTATGGAGGAAAACTAACCTCATAGTGCTCCTCCAAAACGTTCAAATAATTTTGAACCAAAACAAATCCAATAAAGAAATAATTACTTTTACGAATTGCCACATTTATTTTTCCATTGATTCTCAAAATAATAAAACATTCGCGAGTCAATGAAATGTAGAAGAAAAACAATTACTTTCACAAAACCACATATTTATTCAACCACTAATTATGTATATCAATATAATATTCAAGAATCAACAAAATGCAGAACTAAAACCAACAAGAATGAAACCCAAGTACTATACCCAAACCAAATACAATATATAACATAAACTACTATCTAGAGAAAACCAGAAAAATGCGGAAACAAAACCAAGCTAAAACCAAATAAAATACTCAACATTTCCGAACATGGCTATTTTTATAACCCTAAATTGCTCTACACATGCATACATGGTCTTTGGCCCTCTTACTTGTATTTTTTTCCAAAGCACTGCTGAGTTGCTCTTCTTAAAAACCAATTTTTTTTTTGAATATGTACACCCTCTACACCATTACTTACTGTGTACATATTCTTTCTACACCACTACAACTCACGTACATACGCATGCTGCACCATTACAACCTGCGTATACTTGCAAAAGTTGCAAAAAATAAAAAGTTGCAAGGAATTCAATGAGATTATGGGATATTGGGTAGTTTCCCAACTAATCCACCGGCTATAACCCGTCACCCAAACGAATAACCATCCTTTTTTCATATAAAAGGAGGTGTTGGGGTCTCATTTTACATCTAGACATAAGAACAATGAAACTCTTCTTGATTTCACATCCCCTCCTTGCCCAAGTTATTGCATCCCTTTTGTGAGAATTGCCTCAACATTCCCTCATTTGCTCATTCTTCCTCCATTAGAACCCATTCACTTCCCAAGAAGAGATCAAAAGGTTGAGAGGAGAAGCTTATACAAAGGTGCACTTGGAGCTTGGTGAAGAGGAGCTCGGACCAGGTTCATGGAGCGGTAGCTGACTTTGATTGTAAATGTATAATCCTTGAGTTATTAATAAAATAATTACTTTTCTTGTCCCAAATCATGTTGTGCTGAATGATTTTATTGGTTTGTGTTTTGAAATTCTAACAAATAACCCTAATTTGTATATGGAATAACATGCTTGTAGTTTCCTGTTTGTCAATATTTGGATGCAGGGTAGCCTGGGAGGAGGCGTGCAATTAGCGAAACTTCCAAGCACTAGGAGGTCATCATCGGATGTGAGATTCAAGGTATAGTTACCTGATCTCCTTTTTCTTTATTTCTTCATATGAGTTTTGGTATGTTTGGGGTAGTTTAGAGAAGTAGTTGACTTTTGGATGGTTAATTGATCTGCCTACATTCTGAACCCTGGTATAGTCATGGGGTTTTTTTTCCCGCTAGCAGAATTGGCGACCATACCGGGGATCCTCTAGTGTTGTTTAGGGGATTTCAGGTTGTTTGATTGGTTTTTCTGCCTTTCAAGTTTCTGTTGAGTCTTCTGAGTCTTTTAAGGAATTTTGGTCACCTTCAGGTGCCATACCAGTTCTCCCTACCCTATAAGACTGTCTGTTTTATTTCCTTTTTAATGAACTATAGAGGTGTACATGCTCTTCTTTGGTTCAGCCTGCATACATACATTCTCTGATCAATAAACAACCCGCGTACATATGCAGGATGCTGAAGCAACAATAACGTATCTGGTTCAATAATTTTTTTTTTGAAAAAGAGGAAGCCAACCTCTTTCCTGATTGAGGTTTATACTTCTCAGGGTTTCTTGATTTAGTTCAGAGTCTCTATTTTTACAACCATAGCTTGGGTTAGAATTCAGTTTACTTGTCTTTTTGAAGTTTCTTGTGTTTACTTCTGAAAGGGATTTAAGCGAGTCTTTGAATTATTGATCGACCTGTTTGGTGTCTTTAGTGATTCCCTGCAATCCATAGTGGGCCAAAGATTTGTTTCAATCTTGTCTTGTTGTTCTTTTTACCCCTTTCACTTGCTTTGAAAAAAGAGAAAAAAAATATATTTCAATTTTTCTGTTTGAAGCAATTTAAAAGAAAAAGTTTTTTCATTTTCAGTTTGGCATAATAATTGGAGTTAGTTATTTTACTAGAAAGAAAAAAGAGTCTGTTTTTTAAATTCTTTACTGATTTCTTGAAACTTAAGTAGCTTGTAGTCAAGTGAAATTTCGTTTTAGGTCTTCTTTTTAAAGATCTTGAAAAAAGTTAGTTAAAGAAAAGTTGGTTACAAAGAGTTAGTTGTAAATCTTTACTTTTTATTAGAAGTAATTTTTCTTTCAAAGTTTTTTCTTTTTCTCTTCTTTTCGTCTCTCATAAAATCACTAGTTTCATCACCATATCCCTTGAGTTAATCAAGCCATTAAAACGAACACTAAATCTAAAATTAAGTAGAATTTTATGTTTGTAGGGTCAACCAACTAGTTTAGGGTTAGGGCCCTAAATTAGGTTGGAGAGGAAACTCTTCAAGGTTGTTAAACAAACATTGGAGTCAAAGCTAGGGAGTGTTAAAGTCCAGTGACGTAAAATTTATCTGGGACCCCCCTCTAACACAGGGGCTAAACATAAGGTCCCGTGAGGAAAGGCAGCAAAGATAACCCCTCCAAAGCTGGACTAAACGTAGTGGGGAACACATATTGAGGATATATCATGGGAATTCTACCGCCTGCATTTGCCTACAGAGCTTCATGGACCTCGAATTCATTAGATATCCTATGTTGTCTTATGGACCACATGATTTTGATACCCTTGATAGGTTTCAGACTTTTTTTCCTTCTCATTGCGGTCCACCCAACTGTCGACTGTACCCGCTTGGTGACTGTTTGCGAGCTAGAAACTTAGTTGCCTATATTCTAGGGAATTACACAAGTGACTACGGGGGTATACCATGGAACCTAGGGAAAACGTCGGGTCACACTTTTTAGAGTATACCCGGAGGGTGCTTCCATGTTCAATTTTCACTTGCACTGGTAAGTTTCTCTAGTGTTGGCTGGCGTAATTGTTCTTCCTACTAGATAATGGTTTGCATGAATTATCTTATAGGATTTTTTCTAGTGTGTTCTTTGTTTTAAACGCTAGTTAAAGCCTTATTATGTCATTGATCTTTTCACAAAGTGGAAGATCAAGAGATCCATTGGTCGCAAAGGCTTTAGGGCCTGCCACCAGTTGCATTAGAGCCACCACCGCCACAGTTACAGAGAAGACTTGACCAAGAAGGGTCATTCTAAGCGACCGGGACACAAGAAACTGTGCCCGAGCCTGCTTCGAGAGGAGATTACTCGACTCTGGAGGAACCTAATATTTCTGACATTGGAGCATAAGATCTCGTTCCATCCAACCCTCCAATCATTGACTTGTCGACGTCAATATTAGTACAAGTTGTTCCTCCTAAGGTGACACCTGCCGATTGCTAGTTAGTATTATAAACAACCATGGAAGAAAATGTTGCTACTTCATTTGGGAGTCCTCATACTCCCATTTTGACTACTACCACAGGGGGCATATTGCCTCCTAACTCACCTTTGACAGTCTGGACCACAATGGTCTTGAATCCCTCTACCTTGAGCACTGTTCTAATACCATCATCTACGAAGGCCACTGCTCCATTTACATAGAGTGTGACATGCCCTCCATTCTCATATGGGATGCCTTCCTTCGATTTGAACTTAGTCCTTACCTACTCCACCTTACAGACCATCAGTTTGGGGGCAGGGACTCGGAAGCTCAAACTCTCCCGTGCAAGGGTCTGCTCGGGGCACCTCAGTCTCCTTCAATGCTATCCCTTATGGTGGGGTCACATACCTCCTCTGTCTCGGTAATTCTTTCTAGCAACCTATCAGGCCGAGTGCTAACTACGACTTGTTTGGAGCAAGAAGTTTAGGACCTTCATCTTACACTACATCGGAGGGATCCATGTTGTTCTCTTTGTTCAACGTGTTTGGTAATACTGCCTTTTCTTTGGCTACTATCTCGGCTGGGGGCAACCCTGATTTTGGACAACAAAATCCTGTGTAGGGTACTATTCCTACACAAGGGGCAAGTACATAATTTTTCTCCTCACGAAGACTTTGGAATCCTTGGTAGGGATCAGTTCCCTTGCAAAGGATGCTGGTCAGGGGAAACCCCTTCCATGGTCAATGGAACCCCAGGTAGGGCTTAGGACCTATGCCCATTGGATCGACTAGGGGCATCCCCTTCCAAAATCCTTGGAACACAATGCAGGGAGAAATCCTCACCCAACCCATGTTGTCCAATTACGGGAGTCAACCGATGATATCCCAAAAAACGTAGTTTTCGTATGCTGGTCAAGGCCACGGTTTCTACCAAAACCCTGGCCAACAACCCAACTTTTCCTGGCAACCTAGTGCTAGTCAAACTCCAGGACCCCTTTTTCAATTACATAGTACCCAACCCAAACTACCATTTCTAGAGATGCTACATCTCCCAGTCTTTTCAAGGTTGCTCAATGACCCAATTACTAAGTTTCCCTCAGATATTCCAAAGTTTGAAAGAAATCTTGGAGAAGACCTAGGTGATCATGTGACAAACTTCCACTTATGGTGCTCTTCATATGCGTTGTGAGATGACTCCGTACAATTGCACCTTTTTCAGCGCACTCATATCAGGGGTGCCACAAAATGGTATATTGAACTTGAACACTCAAGTTATTCTTACTTTAATGACTTGGAAATGGTCTTCCTAAACCATTTCCATCTACCCATGAGATACGATGCCGACACCGAATTGCTGGCCAACTTTGAGCACATGAAAGCTGACCACATCTCTGATCACATTCGAGAATGGTGGCGTCGGAAGAGCTTGATTAAGGTATAGGTCTGATGTAGGAGAATTTCTCCACCTCAACATGCGCCAAACGATTAACACGCATGGTGCACATTCAAGGAAGGGAGAGGTGTCGCCCTCTCATTTTTCCTTCGAGAATCTAAAGTGTGATCCAAGAATTTAATGTTGATAAGTTGGAAGAGCCAGATTGTGCCTTCGCACAAGCTGGAGATAAGGTCACCATTAAGTGGTTAATGGAAGAAGGGATCTGCATCTGATTTGGAGCATATTTCCATCATTGTAATCTTCCTCAGTATTTCGGTGTTTTTGAATGGTGATTTGACACCACTAGATTAGCTTGGAGGGAATCTCATCGAGCCCCTCATGTATAAACTCTTGTATTGTTTCCAGTAGAGAAAAGAGAGAAGCATCCAGATAGAGGACGAGACATATATGCATAGGATATAGGGAGAGAAATATAGAGGACTGAGACTCAGTTGCAGTCTAGACACAAACAATTGTAATTTGATATTCTGCCATTAATAGAAAAATGATAGTTTTCCTGTTATCAATTTCTGTGTAATGGATATTTGGGGGATGAATATCAATTATATGCATTTGAATTGTAGATGAATGTTAGAAATCGTCTACACAGATAGAGATATATTTTTCTATCTGTAAGAGTGTTGAATTAAGTCTGGTTCTCTAGGTTTAGTGCAAGGAGTGCGCAACAGAGAAAGGAAACTCTGTAAATCGACGCAAGGAGTGCATGTCTGAACTCAGTGGAGTTGGAAGAGAAACTGCAAGGAGGGAGCATCAGGATAATTCATAGACTCAGGAGGAAATTTCAAGGTGGTTAAGTACCTTGGAAGGAAAGAGTATATAATAGAAGATACAATCCAGAGTTACTGAACACTCTGAAGTACTCTTCCAGGAGGGAATCAAGTTGGTGTGGGGATGCACGGGAGAAACATGGTTGGAAGTGTTGGAATCCTTAAGAGAATCCTATAATTCCTAAACATTTTGAGGAATGCAAGAGTGCATCGACAGAGGAAAGGAGATGCCTTAAACCCTTCAGGAAGGGTAAGGGAGAGGCCATTGAAGAACTGAGTCAAGCACAATGATTATGCCCAAGACATTGTAAGTTCATCTTACAAAGCTCAGGAGGAAGAGCGTAAGTTTCCAGGTGGGCAAGAGAAATTTCGTTGAATGATGTTGAATAACTAAGAACCTGGGAGGTTTTTAAGTCAAGCAAAGAGGCAAAAGACTTTTCACAAAACTTTTCAAGGAGTGAAAAAGAAGTTTGAGAACAACTTAAGTCTCGAGGAGGAAATTACACTAAGTGTGAAACGAGAAGTCGAGGACTTGCAAATTATTGAATATCTTAGCAGGGTCACGAAGAGTGAGTTGATCCTAGTCGTTGATACTAGGAAGGCCACGTGGCAGAAATCCATGAATTTTGGAGGAAGAACCCTTCAGAGGAAAGGCAAGAAGAGAATACCCAAAGAACTGGGAGCTGAAGCAATCCTAGCCGTCCATCGAGAAAGGACACGTGGCGGGAAGTCAACACTTCACTGATTTTAAAATCAGGAGACAAAGAGATAGGAGAAGAGAGGACTCGTGAAGTCCAAACTCGCAGTTTGATCTCAGTCGTCGAGCGTGAGGAGAATGTGGACCGTAGATTTGGTCCTGGAGAATTCGCTGATCTGGGAATTGGGACAATGGGGAGTAAAAAAGTTTTGAAATTTATGAAGGACAGAGTCACAAAGGGAGCTGGCTCATGGTCATAGTTAGTGGTCACATCAAGGATGGAGCCTAGCATCGAGAGCTAGCGCCCGTTGGTGTTAAAAGTTGAAAAGCGCTAAGGAGAGGGTTCGAGGATGCCACACAACCTGCACCAAGAAAGGAAGGACCTATGATAGAGTTTTTCGAGTTTCAGTAAGGAGCTGAAGAGTCAATCCGACTCAGGTGTTGAACGATCCTATATTGAGAGGTCAAGCATCCCCAAAATAAAGGAGAAGGGGGTGGGGTCTGCACCTAGTGGTTTCAGAGCCTGATTTTTCTCTCAAACATAGAGAAGGATATAAATGAGATACTACGATATCAGGTGGTATCAACGCCTTATTTTTCTCTCAGACGAAGAGGAGATAAATGAGATACTCTGATACTAGGTGGTATTAGAGCCTATTGCAGAATTGATTTCTATAGGCAAAGGAGATAGAGCGTGATAATCTATTAAAGATGTTGCAAGGTGTGCAGTAGATGAAAAACAACCAGGCAAGATGTAGGTGAAGCAGGATGGCCATTTAAGGTTATGAGCATGTTCATGGATAATTCTTCCCGCAAAAAACCAAAGTGGAGGTGGACAGCGAGCTTAGTGAAATCCGAGCCCAAATGTAGAAGCTAGCATTCAAGATGCAGCAAGAGGAAAATGTACGTTGGAGGTATGAATAGACTTTGAAGAGGATAGCCAAGTGTCCTGTTCAGAAGTTGTTGGCTAGAGGGAAACAACATATGTTAAAAAGGTGGTTGAGGCATGCTAAAAACATCAGTCATAAGGGAAAGATATTTGGCTAATGTCTCGTAGGTTAGCAGGTGGGAAATGAAAAGGGATCAGTGGATCTCATAGACTTCTAGGAGGGCAGAGGGGACATCTTGAATTGCCAAGTGGGAAAGGGAGAATATATGATCTCAATTGAGCGTTCATGTCAGCAAGGGGTGTTGATAGATGGAGAGGAGTTGGAAGAAATTTCACATCCATATGGAGATTCATGCAGAGTTATAAGCTGCGTGAATGAAGATGATGACAAGTTGGAAAATTTCATCACAGAGGGGAAGGATCAGAGGAGTGTTCTGGTCATTCGAGGAGTTGAGATATTCCTTCCAAGAAGCCGAGGAGAGACTAGCATAGACATTGCAGATGCAACCGAAGGACAACAAGCTATGACTGTTATGGAGAAAGAGAAGAAGATATTGAAATCTGTCCCAACAGAGGAACACCTAGTTGAGTTACTCACTCAGTGGGAAGTGGAGTTGAAGGAACTGGATGATTGGTTGGGAAATACATAACTAGAATGTGGCTTTCGAGAGATAGCCATGCCAGAGGAGACATACCAACATGAAGAGAAGTAGAAGGAAGTTGGGGTTGAACCAACACAAGTGGAGCTGACATGAGAAAACATTTTAGAAGTAATAGTTGAGAAACAACTCAGTGATGAGGAGCCTGCAGGAATGGAATATGCAACAGAGTGTCCAACTAAGGTCACAAGAGATGAAGAAAATAGTGTGGGTGGTCGATGTGATCTACCCATTGACAAGGAATAAGTGCAACAAGTTAGTCTGCAAAGGAAGAGACAACCAATGGAGCAACTGGACAAGGTGGTTGAAAAGATAAGGAAGCTGATGTTGGGGTCAACAATAGAAGCAATCAACAAGAGGAAGCTGGACATAAAGAAACCCACACGAGCAGCAGGGAAGATGCAGCAGCAACAACAACGAAACAAAGGAGCAAAAAGACAACTCCAGGAGAA
>JASDQU010224303.1:0-16834 GCA_032191745.1 Picea mariana | reverse complement strand
AGAATCAATTCATACAAAATCATAACTAGATCGATTCGGCTTTGACCACAATCACGATAGAATTGTCATAAGTGAGAATTGGTAAAATGTGCATATAAGCTCGATTGGATTTGAACGAAATCATTAATTCCAAACAAATCGCGACTGGGTTTAATATAGAAACAAATCATGAATTGAATCTCATTTCAGAAATCCAATATCCATCGCAAATAAGAATCCAACTGATAACAGGGTCGATCTAACAGTACACCAATATGAAGTAACCGGATGGGTTTTTCACATAACCGTTATGAATTGATTTGGATGTATTTTAACGGGATCATATTGAGAATAATCCGAATTGTATTCTTGTTGATCGAAAATCATATGAACATAAAACCGTAACAGTTAACCATTATTGCCAATCATATCGTATACATTATAACCAAATTGAACCGAAATGTGATTGCATTCAAAATTGAAATACGAGAAACAACTTGTGTCTAGAATAGATATAAATGATTTCAATCGACAGCAGAGCATCCAATTTAAGCTAAATCAAACCAATCAAATCCATATCATGATCAATCAAATCGAAGGAAATCCAATCGAAAGCTAAACTGGAAAAACGAACTTACATTGATCAAACATAGCTATGTATAACATGCATACAATGTGACAGAGCCAATCAATGCTGTAAACAGAGTTATCCACAGGAATTCAAATTCGTTATATAAACAAGTGATAGACATACCTGTACGATGCTGCTCAAACTATGCCAATTTAGAATTCACGACTGTTGTAGCTGATTCCACATTTTTAAACAAGATGGAACGTGTGGGCCTTTGTTTTTTATCAGTGGCTTGCAATTTAGCCTTTTGACTGGTAAGCCGTGCAACTTGGTCCTCCAAAGAATGAATTCTCGACTGTAGCATCGACACATCAAGATAATATCTTTCCAACCATGAGCCGCATTGATCACAGGGTGGCACTGTAGGTTGAGGCAGAGCAGGAGAGGGTTTGGATGAATGACCGGGGGCTTTGCAAGGCAACTTAATGCCTGGGTAGTTAGGGTCGTTTTGTAAGTAGGGGGGTAGGTTCGTCACAAATTCATATGAGGGTTCGGCACACAGACCTTCCGAATAGGGGTATTCGCTAGCCAAACATCGTTCGACCTCTGAATCTGAGTCTTCACTCAACATGATAGGATCATGATTGACAAGGGGTTTTGGCTTGTTCCTCGCCATCCGAGAAATTAGATGGACATTCTTTTTGCCTTTGGTGTTTGTAGTGGGTTTCTCTTTGGGCTTCTTGCCTAAAGGCTTAACAGTCTCAGCGTTCTTAGTCACGGTGTAGGATAGGTCGATAGGTGAGTCGGGAAAGGGTTTAGGTAACAGGACGTTGTAGGGTACCGGGGGTGTAGCCTTGTCCTCGGTCACCATAGGTTTGTCAACCTGTGGAGGCTTCAAACCCTCAAAGCCATTTCGAGCAAGGAAATTGCTCCAACAATCTCCGCGCAAACTCAAATGACAAACAACCATAACCTTAACCAGCCCATAGTGAAAAAGGCTGCTATCAGCCTGGTTCCTTTTGTATTTCTTTGACATCTTGAACATGCTTCTATGCAGATAATAGGGCATATTGAGCTCATAACCCATGAAAACCATAAGCAAACGAAGGTGGTGTAAGAAAAAAAACCCATACCGACCTTCGCAGGTGATAAACTGTTTGATAATCATCAATAAGTCATGCCATCACTGTTTAAGCATGGTGACCGGCAGACCTTTATCACATGAGCTAACCTTATGCGACTAGAAGAGCAGTGTCCAAGGGACCTCTTCTACTTTGAAATTCTTGGACCATCATTGTCCAGTGGTAGGCAAACATATGGCCAAACTGAGAAAATGTTCATCAATTTGCAATTGAACATCGCCGACCTTGGCTCGACAACCATCAAAGGTCATGGCGAATTGCCTAGCAACGCAGAGGTTAAAACCCTCGAATTTTTGAATGAACGGGAGCCACCCATTGTCCTCGAGGTCACTACGGGCACTATCGAACATCAACAGAGCTTGGCTGCCATTAGGTTCAGCTCGGACGACAGGGGCCATGGTGCGAGCACATGGTAAGGGTTCGGGTCGAATTTACCAACGCACAGGAGCAGAGTCACTCGGTCTAACAGCAATGAACGATCAAAGGGGAAACGCATTAATGTGTGCATGCGAGGGTGGTGGAGTTATCCACCGCCATGCATAATAGTAATGACAAATTACAACCGGCGAATTCCACATCTGTTCAATCAATCATACGATAGTTTAAAACCTTATCATTCGACCAACCAAAGAATCATACGGTGGGTGTAATACCAACGCGCCATTTAACTATAGTTTTTCAAACCATGAATATTCAATGTGAAATCATACCCAAATGTTAACCACGTGCTTATTGCATAAATGTGTAATCAAAAGTTTTTAACCATTGTGACAATCGATTTCATAAAATTGACAAGTCAAGAGCTATAAAATTTTTAGCATAAGGATCACATTATATATAAAAACAAAAATAATTCATGACCTTTATGCAATTCATAGAATCAAGTATAAACCCACATGCTCAATGCCTTACTAGTTTAATAAAATCCAGTTACGCAAACATTATAAGAATGTCCAAATAGGCATAATTCAAAAATCCCTTCAGCCACATAACGATAAACCAAAGGTAAGTTCCATTCAAAATATCAAAAAAAGATCATGAAAGTTCAAATAACGATGGAGGAGTTTTCACGCTTATAGTCGTGAAAACTAAATGGAGACCAATTTGCAAGTGTCGCAAGAAATGAAAATATCGTCTATTTGCAAAATGCGACGAAAATTTGAAGTTCGGAAGACATAGGTGTAGGCATATTATAGGACAATAGAAAAAATTGAATTGGCTACCAACATGCAGGAATAGTTGGATCTCCATATTTCACCATACATGAGCTTTAATGGAGAATTCCACTTCTTATTTTAGTTGCTCCAGGAGATAGAATCAAAGTTCATCTCTTCTTTTCATGAGCCATCAATGAACATGTCCATCACCTGAGCAAGATATTTTGCTTGTTTATGAGTTTTTCTTTCCAGCTTTCGAATTGTGTGAAGATTGTCATTTTTAAAAGTGTGTTGGTTTCTAAATGGTTTTCTTATCTAGCTATACTAAACAGACATAGCAACCTATTTGTTATCAGCACATATAGTGCATCAACTCTACTGATTACGAATCCTGGTTGATAATTTATGTTTGGTAATATATTATGCAAATAATTGCACCAACACTTCCCCAAGACCTCCATTTATTAGGCAACAAAGGGAAAACATAGGTTGGAAAATAAAGCCAAAACAAGAGGAAAAGACCATTGACACTTTAAATCCCATTTTAATGGTTAGCACCGAGGGATCATCATGGTGTTTTCCTTGCAAAAATCCTCATTCAGAAGATGAATGCCCAAGACAAAGGGAAGAAGAATATTCAATATCTATGGACAGGTTGAATGTCATTGGTTCAAATTTTTCCCTCCGTGATGATGAGTACATGGATATTACAAATGAAAAAATTGAGGAAATCAGGAAAAGGGTAGATATACAATATCGATTGAAAGTTCTAAATGAAATGGACGAATTCTTGAAGGATAAGCTAAGAAAAAGGTTAATCTTGACATATTCAAGAAGAAACAAAGCACCATCTCCACCACCTCAAGCCGCAAAAGAAGTGTTAGTCCCTCCACATCAAGAAACAAAGGAACTGTATCCACCTCCTCCACCTCCAATTTGTGACTTACTCCCATATCCTGCACTAGCAGCCGAGGAGCTTTGCTTGAATATAGATGTACCAAGTATGATAGGAAAGATGAATATGTCAGTACCCCTTGTGGAAATGAGCAAGATTTCTTCTGTGAGAGAAGAAGTTTTGAAAACCGTGAATGTACAAGATGAGGCTCAACGAATTTCATCTAAAGGTTCAATGTCTCACTTTTGAGGCCCAATGTCACCCTTTAGGGCATGAAGTCACCCTTCTAAGGGATTTATTTTATGTATTTTCATATTTTGTAAGTTGTAAAGGAAAATAGAGGAGGTCAACCTCATTTTAATTTGTTGTTGAATTTTTATGTGGATAGATTAAGCTTAGATGACCTTGTATAAATAAAGGTCATCTCACTCTCATTTTATCATCACTTGAGAATTACATAAGACTCTTGGTTGAAATTTTTTCCCTACTTGGAAAATTCACTATCTCTCTTCGTTGGTGCATTTTGGATGGAATACTTATCTATTGGTGAAAAAAGTCTAGCACTATCTCTTGGATTCTTTTTCTTGGCAATGCTGGTGGAATATCTTTGATAAGTAATGGTTTTTCATGTTATCTCTTGTATTTGGTAAGGAATTTATGTAATTGTATGTGTTTCTTATTACTTTCAAGGTTGTTTTGTCAAACCCTTGGAGGAGTATAAAGTCGTACACCCTCCATCAAGGACCTCTCTTTTATTGTCATTGAAAAGGCTATTTAAAAGGTTGCTACAAGGAGTAAAAATGCTTACACCCTTGTAGATTTACCTTACTAAGGATTGTTTAATCTAGGGAGTAAAAAGGCTTACACTCCTAGAGGAGTAACAAACCCTATCTCATAAACAAGAGACTCCATTAACCCAATAGATAAGACACTAGTCTATTTTCATTGGAGATTGAATATTCATGCATTGGTAAATGTGATTTCAAGGAGATTGAATTGTTTAAGTTTGGATCTAATTTCCATATGTTATAAGCCTTCATTTACCCTAAGGGCATATTGATTTACCAAGTGATTGAGATTCTGTAATAAACATTAATCTACAACCAATAGATCAGTAGCAAACTCATCTTTCTCTTACTTTTTACTCCCTTTTCTACTGCTGAAATTCACTTGTAAGCCTTGGTAATTGTTCTACTAGTTATAAGCCATTTTTTGGGTGGTTTGATTGTTGATTTTAGTGTCTAGAATTTGATGTTGTATTAGAAGTTTTCTATACCCATAGGGAAGTTACAAATACTTGATAATAGCTCTCATTTACAACCTCCTCTTACTGTTAAAGTTTTGGTTGAAATATTGGAGGATTGTCTACTCATTTTTAGTCTAATTTTCCAAAATCACATACTTGATTTTGATAGTTTAATTTGTGGCCGTTATAACTTATTTAATGCTGATATATATTTCCATACCGCTGCAATTTTGGGACAACAAGGTTTTGTTTCTTATTCCCCACTGGTTTTGAGGCTTGTATCTTCGAATATTTTCTTGTTCGGGGCATGTCTAACATTGTTTTGCAGGTACACAAAACTTGGAAACCATTTACCATCTCACAAGACTCTTTTCCGAGCCTCTTTATTATCTTTGACCTTGACCCATAGGGGTACACTTAAACATATTCCCTTCTCCCATTTCAATCCCCTTAGGTTCACCTGGGAATCCTCCCTTGTGAGGGACTTGTCCTTCACTAAAATGAGTGGTACATCTATTGAGGTGATAGTGATAGTTGTTCCCAATTGTGTCTCACTTTCGTGGTTTGGTTTGGGCTTTTCCCAAACTACAAATTGTGCGATAACATGTCTAACAAAGTGGTTAAGGTCCAATATACAGGGTTTGATGTTCTAAGGGTAGTGTTCCCCATTATTGTTTGTTGATATGGAATCATTGAGTTGTTTGCTCTAAACACAAAGATTATTATTTGAGTGATTAAGATCAGTTATAAAAAAAATGTATACTTACATTGAAATATCCTATTAAGAATGGTATTGTTAGAAATTGGGATGACATGGAGGATATTTGGCATCACACATTCTACAATGGGTTTCTTAGAAAGAACATCATTAACATATTATTGAAGCTCCTCTTAATCCCAAGGAAATAATAGGCATGATGGCTTAGATTGTGTTTGATACTTTTACTATTAATTTTATATATGAAGCAACGACATGATGTCTCAAACCATGTTTGAGACTTTTACAAGTAGAATGATCACAATAAAAAAGGCTCATCAAGGAATGGATTAGACTAATTTTATATTAATTGCTATATATAACTATTGGTTATAGGACATGGTTTTCAATTAAGTCTTCCAAAATTATATTTTTAGTAGTTTTCCTGATACATTAGATTCACATGTGAATTTTGAAGTATGCACAGAGGATGGAGGAAAATTAGATGGGCACTTTCAGATTATTGATTTGTCGATTTTTCATAGTTTCTATTTTTAGAAACTTGGTATTTTTCAATAGAAGAAGATGGTATATTTGGATACCCATTGGGTGATAGGCTTATCGTTATTAAGTTAAGTATTATTTCATACTCAATTGTATTGTAGAAAACATATTTTACTGTAGAAAGGTTGATTGCATCTCCATAAATGTGTTGGATGGCTTATTTCAAGCCAATAACTATTTTTGAGGTTTGATTAACAACCATTATATAAAGAGCAAGGAAAAAATGAAATTATAAAAAGAAATGTGAGAAATGTGCATTGACAATATTTTGTTGATTCACCCCCAACCCCCTTCGATGACTTCAGGGAAGACCCAATTGTAGATTTAACTAAATAGGCCTTTGCATTTAACCAACATATTGGTATCTTTAAATAAATATGTCTTTGCATACAGTCAAGTACTGACCCAACCTAACCATTTTTTCTGATGAATCCTTCAATGATTCAGTGATCATGGAAGGTATATTATAACACATTAAGAGGAGATTCCTAGATGTGAGGGTACACTATTCTGTCCATTAGTAGATAAAACATATAGGAATGCGTATTCTTTATTTAGTTGTGATTTAGAAACCTAGGAATGAGAGAATGTCTTACTAGGTAGCATTTTTCCTTATAATTTAATTTGCATTGTGAGATTGTTCATTTATGCTCTTTCATTTTTTGTAATGAATGTTGCATATGAAACACCATCAAACATAGTGAAAAAATTAATTCCCAGGGCTCTATTCATGTCGAGGTTTGAACCTATTTCACCAAAATGGCAGCAATCTCATCCACATACACTGCGAGTCCACGATGTGAGGACTTTGGCGGTTCAAATCTTGATTTGTGGAAACTTGCTACCCATATTTTGTGCCAAACTTTTAGTGCTTCTAGTCATGGTCGTAATTTTGACATGTTCAAGAAGATGTATCCAAAGAAGGGTGATAGGTTGGCTCAAATAAAATGAAATCATTTAGTGTTCATTCATTACAACTGTCATCTTTGAAAAAAAATGATTTGTAAACCATCGTGGATATCCAATGGGTAGTTTGTCACAAAAAATCTAATAAAATACCAAAATATTTACTGTGAAGGTTAATTTCCTTTAGATCTAAAATTATTTAATTACCGGTGTTGTGATTAAAATGTATGAAATAGATGAAATGTGAAAACTAGAGAAACATAAATAAATACCTAGAAACCATACACAAATAAACAAAAGATATAACCCGGTGTTGATGGGGAATAATTTCCCTTCAACAATAAGGGGTAGTCCCTAGTACATGGTTCTAATTATACTATGCACTGTATGGTTTTGGAGACCCATCCAGATTCTAGCCCGATTGCCATTACTAGTTATGAGGGGTGATTGGATGGTTGGTGAATGCAATGAAAATGTAAATGCGATCTAACTAAGTGCATAAATAAATCTAAACTAACATATCCTAGCTAAGATCATTTAAAGTAATCAATTGAGCAGTTGTAAATGAAACTAATCCACGCAAATAACTTCACCCAGATAGTTGTTATGAAGCAACAAGTTTAGACAACACATGTATGCAGAAACATAACCAGATTAGTCTAAAACATGCAATTACATACATAAGAAACTCTTTATCTCAAGGAAAAATATAAGAAAGAATAAGAAAAGATTCAATAATAATTCAATTTGCATAAGAGAAATCTATATGAAAAAAAACATATTATAGCACATGTAAACAATACATAGTTAGTTGCAAATAGTTTACAACAACCACCATTTACAAGAGTTCTTCTCTCCAACAAAATTGGCCCTGAGGGCTTCTCAATTTTGGTTAACATAATAGTTTCTCCAAAATAGTTTAGCGAATGTAGAATGCTTGAAGAGCCCTTTCAAAATGGGCCTCTTCCTTTACTTATAGAAATTATAGTAACTGTTGAAAATGTCTTATTGAATTCCAAAAGAAGAAGTTACAAAACCTTTTAGCTTCCCCCTCAATGGCTATTGACATGTCTAAGAATAAGGATGAAATTGATGGCAGTTGGAAAAAGACAAAATAAACTATAGTTGTTAACAAATTCAAATTTGCTATTTTGTTTTATTCAGGGGTTCTTTGCCTTCATGTATGCTTCCCTAACCTGGTACTTCCCATTTTGTGATATGATCATGCGATAGGAAATTTCCTCTAGGCTGGTTGTGTTGGAGGATGAATTATCGCTAAGGATATTCATGTCTCTTGTTAGAGTGGCCATGAATGCCTAAATTATTGTCTGAACATTGGTTGATTGAATGAGGTTTTCTTCCATTGCCTCAATTTTTACCTTCGTGGTTTCTTCAAGTCTCTCCCTTCTTTGATTTATATTATGTTGGATGTGTTCAAGGATCTATTCCATTTCAATGGTTTTCCCGAGCTCCACAATGGGAGGAAGGAGACCCTTATGTGTTAAGACTTGTGCGTCTTTGTTGATCCGGATTTAGGATCAGAATGAACTGATTAACAGACTGAATGCAATAAACATAGAGATATGAAGAACAACAAAGATATCTAGCGAACAATATCTTCTATTGAATAAATGAAATAGGATGAAACTGTAAATTGCATAACTGAAACACTTGATCGAATGGTGGTAGTTATCTCTGAGAAGAGATGTGGCTGCTATGCGCATCTTTCTGAGTAGAAATGATTACAATGAGGCTCCAAATGCATTTTTTATATTACTCATGAATTCCAAAACACTAGAAATCCAAAAACCTAACCCTAGGAGGTGAAACACCAAAATTCATGTGGGCCCCTATGGGTAAGTTGGTACCTCAAATTCCTGGGGTCGTAACTTTTTCATACGACCTATGTTTTAGGCGTGTCTTTCAGATCATTACACATTACGCCATCAAAATTTGTCTCTGTGTATAGTTTGACTATGGCGAGCCAAAAAATCATTGTTTAGGGCCCCAAAACGACCCTGGAAGTACAACAAGATGTGTTTACATGAAAACATACAAAATAACCCAGTTGGATTAGATGAGAGGCCACTAGTATCCACCTGGAAGATGTGTAGGGTTTCAGACAACCCCAGAAGTGTAGAACCCACAATTACAAAGAAGTACAAAAGAACGTGTTGAACTAAAAAAGGACAAGAGGAGTCAGTTGGAAGAGGTGGGTGGCCACCAATATCCATCTGGATCAATTTCCCCCCCTTAGGAAGAAATGGTCTCAGGTGAGGAAACTTTTGTTGGATTTGGCCCAGGGTGAGTCACTTTCCTTGGTGTAGGAGCTTCCTTGCCTTGACAACCCGATAAAGTTGGATCCTTTGCTGGCGAGTTCCCTAGACCTGTGTGTCCACTATCTGATCAGTGGATGCTTGTGCCATGTAGTAAGGGTTGAGATATGTTGGTGTCAACTATTCTGTGATCTCTGAGGTGTCCAATAATGGTGGAAAATATGGCTGAAGGAGGTCCACATTGAACGTTGGGTGCAGGACAAGGAAGGGTGGAGTGTTGAGCTCAAAAGCACTACTACCCACATCCTTGGTGATAGTGTAAGGCCCATAACGAAGTGGGAGGAGATTCCAATGGGGCCCTATGAGATGCTCCTTCTACAAATGTAACCAGACTTTGTCTCCAACCTGAAACTGGTGCGATACCCTATGTTGATCATGGCACTGCTTGTACTTAGCATTGGATTTCTGTAAAATATCCTAGAACTGATGGCAAATGTGTTGAAAACGCTCAATGAATCTGGTGGATTTATCGGTCTCGTACTGAACATGGGAAGAATCTACCTGTGTGGTGGAAAGAGGTAGTGCAACATCAATGGGACCCAAGGGTTGGAATCCCAGCCCCACCTGAAATGGGCTGTGGTCGGTGGAGCTATGGAGAGCCCTATTGTAACTGTGTTGAAAATAGGGGAGACTCTCATCCCATGTACGTGGATGCTTAGAGTTGTACATATGTAGGATGTGCACAATCATTCGATTGATGACCTCTGTTTGGTTGTCTATTTGGGGGTGGAAAGCAATGGATTTAGTGATCTTGGTGTCCAATAGTGACCAGAGACTTGACCAAAATGTGTTGAGGAACCTATTGTCCCGGTCAGAGATGATGGTATGTGGTATCCCAAAATGGACTCATACTCATTCGAAGAATATCTTGGAAGTATATTCTGCTGTGATATTCTTCTTGCAGACTATAAGGATGGCCATCTTTGAAAACCGATCAACGACCACAAATACACAGTTATTTCCTTACTTGGTAGTGGACGTAAGGCCATACATGTAATCCATTGATATGGATTCCAAAGGCTTATAGAGAGTATGAAGAGGGGTGTATAAGCCTTGCTTCTTGATGGTTGGCTTGGAAATGGCACAGGTATTGCAAGATCTTATATACTTGCTAATGTCTTGTTGAATTTTTGGCAAATAAAAATGTTTTTGAAGAACGACCACAATTTTCTCCATGCCAAAATGTCCTACCATCCGACTGTAGTGGGCTTCCCAAATCATGTTTTCACGCTCGCTTGCAATAACAAAGAGATGGCCTAGATGGCATAATATTATGCCTTGAATGTGAAAATTGGTGACAGTCACGTCTGTACCTAAGAGCTGATAGGTGGTGGTGAAGTCTGGATCTTGTTCATAAAGTTTGGGCCACTCAGATGCCTCATGTCCACAGGAATGGAGCACAATTGTGAGTGAAGCCACAAGAGGTCAATTGAGGCAGTCAACGACATGATTTGAGATCCTTGTCTTATACTTTATGTTGATATGGAATTGCTGCAGGTAGGTGGACCACTTCTGATGGCGATCATTCTGCAATTTCCCCTGTGTCTATATGAACTGCAGAGGCTTGTGATTAGTGTGGATGATCATTTCCTTTTCCAGAATGTAATGTTTCTATTAGTCCCTAAAGTTGCACTCGACTGCTAAGGGCAAGCTAGGGCATCATTGATTTTATTGAAAAATGTTTTTGAGGGTTTTATGATTTGGTTTTGGTATAATGGTTGAAAAGCGGGTCAAGTTTACATCATGGCATGAAAATCAAGGTTAAAACATTGCATATCCCATTGGATGAATAATAGCTAGGTACATAGATGGAGTAAACCAATTCAAGAAAAGGAAAGTGAAATCTTCAATTTGTCAATTTCACAAAGTTTAGTTTCGATATATTATAAAGAAACAGGGGTATCAGCTTGAAATCGTTACTTGAAAAATTATCTCTACAACAAAATCTTCACTGTATAAATTAACATTCAAGAAACAAATGCATTGCAATTTGAATAATAAATTCAAGCATGAAAAATGAAATAAAAGAGTAGAAAAAAGAAGGTCTAACCATCCATATGTCTTTGCTATTAAGTGTCAATTGAACATACATGCCTTTTACAATAATTTCCACAAAAAGTTTCTCTAGATCTCCAAATTTTCGACCCTTTTCCTTTGATTCTACACAGTTTATATAGAAACAATACCTAATAATCAAGATCCAAAAGAAATGGATCTGAAAACCTCCTCATATATTTTTAGTTTCTTGTTTCAGATAATCAAGGAGAAGATCCAATCTGATCTACAATTCAAATTGATGAGGTGGCTTGTCAACTGTTGTCCATGAGATTTTTTAGGAAAACAAATCTGGTAAATTCCTGAAAAATAGGGTCCAACAATCAAGTCGAATCTCTTAAATGGTGATAGCTGTGTAAAAACTGAAAGAGGTTTTTGTGAAGGGGCATGTTCCCAAAAAAAATCTCTTTTGGTTTCATCAAATTCAACTTCAGTTGTTCTGTAATCTCCCTTGAAGAAGAAGACTAAAACAGGTAAAAATAACAGAGTATTTTCTGTAGCTTATCAGAAAATTAGCCTTCAAAAATCAATTTGAATATCTTAAATGGTGATAGAGGTGTAAAAACTAAGAGAGGTTTTTGTGAAGGGGCATGTTCCCAACAAAAACCTCTTTTTGTTTCATCAAATTCATCTCCAGATGTTCTGTAACATATTTTGAAGATAAAGACTAAAACAGGAAAAAATAACAGAGTATTTCCTGTAGCTTATCAGAAAATTAGCCTTCAAAGATCAATTTGAATATCTTAAATGGTGATAGATGTGTAAAAATCGAGAGAGGTTTTTTTGAAGGGGCATGTTTCCAACAAAAACCTCTTTTGGTTTCATCAAATCCCTCTCCAACTATTCTGTAACCTCTCTTGAAGATAAAGACTATAACAGGTAAAAAACAAAGTATAGGCTAGATGTAGAACCGAGTTGTTGTAGGATGCTTTAAGTGTAGCCTTGTGTTCACTAGTGAGAATTTGGATCTCTTCACGTTCCCTACTTACAAGACTTCCTTGAAGAACATGAAACTCTTGCTCTTTCCCATCTAAACTTTGTACGAATAATCTCATCCATACATCAGCATGCTCAACTTTAAAATTGTCTACAAAACTAGCTGCAACTATTTGATCCATTCTATCTGCGGCCATATTAGCTGTGTTTAGAGCTTGGGCGGTAAGAAATATGGGTGATGCTATGGATGAAACAATCCCCTATTTTTTACAACTTATATGTATTGTTCCTGAACCTTGTCTTTCAATAGATGTAGATTTCTCTTCTGGACTTTGATCAACTAATGAACTGAGAAATAGAGGATTATCAAAATAACAATAATGCGTTCTGAAATCTTCAGATGAGAAAGATTCACAAGATGATGAAGAAGTTTCGGTTTCACTCTTAACACTTGTGCTGGGAAATTTCAAATTTCCAGTTTTAGACAACAAGTATGGAAATTCCTGTTTAATAAGTTCAATAAGCAACTTCCTTTGTTCTGAACTTAACTTTGAAACATTTGCTGGGAATGAAACTGTATCAGATTCAACAA
Organism: Picea mariana; assembly: GCA_032191745.1. Lineage (NCBI taxonomy): Eukaryota > Viridiplantae > Streptophyta > Pinopsida > Pinales > Pinaceae > Picea > Picea mariana. The sequence continues at coordinate 3,758 of JASDQU010224303.1, read as the reverse complement.
CAGGCTTAATTTCACTTTTGGGTTTCAAGTCTTCATTTGCTTGGGTTTTAATGATATCAGAAGATTTTTCCTGAGAATTTTCTGAAGATAATTTCCCTTTTGAATGTGAAGACTGACCAGGAAGAACTTTAGGCTTTCTTAATAATTTTTCAGGATCTGGCACTACTGCTACAGGCTCGGGATCTAGATTTTTCCTTGTTACTGGTCTCTTATTTGATGGTGGAGTATTTTTTGGAATTTTAGGTCCCTTCCTGCAATGGTTGATATATGCCTGTTGCTTTGAATGGATACCTGTATTTCTCCCTGCAAGGCTGAACTTAAAACAACTCGAACAGATCACATAATAATCATTAAATAACAGGGGATTTTGAAATGGACCCTGCGCACGTGTATAGCGATTATGTTCTGAATTTGTTGGATTTAGAAATGATTACCAAATTCTCGTGGGAACACACGAACTCTCAATTCATGAATCATGTCATCATAAATAAATCGGGATGGCAAACGCAAGTTATGGCATGATTATATGGCGCTACGAGAATAGGCTTATTCTCGTAGTGCGTTTGACAACTTGAAAATTTGAATTTCAAACAGCATAAAAATAAGACACCTTAATTTTAAACAATGTTTTTTCAAAATCAAACTCAAATAAATCATCAAAGACTATAATGCAAACCATGAAATACCAAAATCTAAAAATGGAAAACAACTGAAAACGGAAAATGAAGAATGGGTAAGGAGGGTTTAGGACAAGGGTTTCTCACTAAACCAAGACAAAATTAGAGACTAACATTGGCTCCTTCTGGGGGATGATTCTCTCCCTGTGAGGCATCAAGAACAAGTAGACCACCGTGACTTTTCCTCTATGCATCCATGCAATGCAACTTGCAAGATTTGTCTCTGCAAACATTCACATTCTTCTGTGTTGTGCCTAGTCCATTGGGTTATGGAGTCAGCCAATGTCATTCAAATCTGGCCCAAACTTCTGCAACTCCGCACCTCATTTGAAGCCAAACTTCCCCTGCCAATAGTGCCTTATATGCATTGGGCATGGAGTCTTTATTTCAAAACTGAAACCAAATTTTCTGCTGCAAACCAACATACTGAAAAGAATCTCATACTTGATGGCGAGCTTATTCTTCTATCTATTCCTACTTCTGATCAATAAAAACTGGCTCATCATGTGACATTATGCTTCCAATGAAGCCATGATAACATAAAACAATTTACCAAATCTCTTTCAATGCAGATAGAAATCAAAGAAGAATTCTTTATGTGTAACAGAATTTTAATTTGTAACACATACCTACAACCCTTATCCGATTTAATTCCATAAATAACAAGGCTGAAATATTTTGAGAAACATAAATCCACATAAATGGCTACCAGATCATAGAAAGAAGTAGATTGATAACTGAAAATGGTTACCTCTGCTTCCTGCTCGATACTTCCATATACTGGTTCTGACTGTACATGAAAAATGGGCATAATGTTCTCATAAACCTGTTGATCAAATCTAACATTGCCATATGTTGCCTCATATATCTGTTCTTGATGAGCAACCTCTTGATTTTCCTCCTTAATCACATGTAACAACATATCATAGGAATCCACTTGAAGGAATTGAGGAAAGACCTCTTCTTCAACTATTTTTTCATTTAGATCTAAGACAACATGTGCATCAGAAACAAAATCTAATGCATTCACAACTATGCAATTATCTTTCCTATTATCAATTAGATTTGGAAAATCTTCCTAACAACATGATTTTCATTCTTGCAATCAGAAGAAACATTTGTTTTCTCCTGAATATGCTTATCAAATTCATCACAACAATTTTCAAAAAGACTTTCAGCTGAAAAATATTTTTTACAAAATATATTGAAAGCATTATGAAAACTTGCCAATGAGTTAATACTTGAAGCTGGAAGAGATCTACACTAGTAAAGGGCTGCCCCCTTCAATGAGTATCTCAAAAGCTTGATCTTGACATCCTCATGCACAATCTGACGTTCATGAATAAACTCATAAAAATCTAGCAGATGCTCAGCTGGAACCTCCCAATCTTCGCCTTTAAATGTAGGAAGGGCACCTTCCCATTCATCTCTGCTAGGAATTGGGTTTGGAAAACCAATGACATCTAAAAAATCATAAAAAGCAAACCTTTGAGCCAAAATGGCTTCCACGCTTTGATCCAGTGGAGTCACCTATTAAATTTTAGACAGTGGAGTCACCATGGTAAAATATCTGCAGTCATGTATCTGTCCCCTTCCTGTTTACCATCAAGAAGCGGATCTGATCGTTCTCCCAGGGATAAATACTTCGTGTCTCCGTCCCCAGCAACGACGCCAAAAATGTTAGTCCCTAAAGTTGCACTCGACTGCTAAGGGCAAGCTAGGGCATCATTGATTTTATTGCAAATTTTTTTTGAGGGTTTTATGATTTGGTTTTGGTATAATGGTTGAAAACCGGGTCAAGTTTACAACATGGCATAAAAATCAAGGTTAAAACATTGCATGTCCCATTGGCTAAATAACAGGTAGGTACATAGATGGAGTAAACCAATTCAAGAAAAGGAAAGTGAAATCTTCAATTTGTCAATTTCACAAAGTTTAGTTTCGATATATTATAAAGAAACAGGGGTATCAACTTGAAATCATTACTTGAAAAATTATCTTTACAACAAAATCTTCACTGTATAAATTAACATTCAAGAAACAAATGCATTGCAATTTGAATAATAAATTCAAGCATGAAAAATGAAATAACAGAGTAGAAAAAAGAAGGTCTAACCATCCATATTCCTTTGCTATTAAGCGTCAATTGAACATACATGCCTTTTACAATAATCTCCACAAAAAGTTTCTCTAGATCTCCAAATTTTCGACCCTTTTCCTTTGATTCTACACAGTTTATATAGAAACAATACCTAATAATCAAGATCCAAAATAAATGGATATGAAAACCTCCTCATCTATTTTTAGTTTCTTGTTTCAGATAATCAAGGAGAAGATCCAATCTGATCTCGAATTCGAATTGATGAGGTGGCTTGTCAATTGTTGTCCATGAGATTTTTTAGGAAAACAAATCTGGTAAATTCCTGAAAAATAGGGTCCAACAATCAAGTCGAATCTCTTAAATGGTGATAGCTGTGTAAAAACTGAGAGAGGATTTTGTGAAGGGGCATGTTCCCAACAAAAACATCTTTTGGTTTCATCAAATTCATCTTTAGCTGTTCTGCAACCTCCCTTGAAGAAGAAGACTAAAACAGGTAAAAATAACAGAGTATTTCCTGTAGCTTATCAGAAAATTAGCCTTCAAAGATCAATTTGAATCTCTTAAATGGTGATAGCGGTGTAAAAAATGAGAGGTTTTTTTTAAGGGGCATGTTCCCAACAAAAACCTCTTTTTGTTTCATCAAATTCTGTAGAAAATTCGATACAAATTAATGTATTATTGCGATTCTCCTGATCTAACAATTACCGCAACTTGTTAAATACAGAATCGCTTCTACTATTATTGCGGAAGCAATTTAAACCACGATCACAATCACAATGCACAAAGTGAAATATCAATAACACATAACACAATAGGTTTTACCGGGAAAGCGTAAAGCTAAAACCCCACTATCATATATTATGTATATCATGAATCATGAAACAATCTCATACAAAGCTCTAATCCAAGAGCTCTCAGTACAATACAATCGTCTCACCCGCCTCCTCTGCACAAACTCTGCAATCCGAATTCTCACAATG
>JASDQU010224299.1:0-17572 GCA_032191745.1 Picea mariana | reverse complement strand
CCTCTTCCATGCATATCTACTCCTGCGCTTTGCCTCCTTGCTCACACTTGAATCCTCCATCATCACAACAACACCCATCTCTTCTTTGTTCATCATTCTTATAGTACCTGTGCTCCTTGTGCATGCAATATTCGCAATACCTCTGCATGCACACTTCGTGCCAAATTCCTCTGTAACTTGAGTGCTCTGTCTGATCATCATTGTGACTCTTCAGCTTCTCTGGTCATTTTCCACCATGCGTCCAGCATCACTGGGTGTTCTGCTGAGATTTCTCAACCTCTCTGACTCCTCATATTCTTTAGTGCAGTCGAGCTTATGCCTTCCTAAGTTTGGGGTGCAAATGCACCTTTTGGATATGCAGCGAGCAAGTCTGGATGGCTAGAATCTGTGCTCCTAGATCTATAGTCGGGATTGGATTCCGGAGCCCCCCTACCATTCTACCTTTAAGCAGAGGGGGGGGGGTCTAGAATTGGGCGCGCATCTCTCGAGAGGCCAGTATTAGAGTGCCCATATCAATGACGCTCAAGCGATTCCGGACCCCCCTTGCCTTTCTGCCTTTAATACCGGGGGGGGGTCCGGAACGGTGGGGTATTGATGAAGGACCCCACTCCTGTCGTGTCACCTTTTGTATCGTTCTCCTCCTGACCATGCGACAAGGCTTGTTCCCTTTAGACCCTCCTCGTCCTCTGACATCTTTCCATCTCCTGAGTGGTTTAAATCTGTTGACATCACACGTGGATTGACACGTGTTGAATACTTCCACGTGTCACTCTGATTCGTGATTTACATGTTCCTGAAATGTTGAATCAGTCTGACACTTGTCATTACCTGGTTGTGCCACGTGTTCCTAGCTGACGTGGTATGCTGACGTGAGTTGGGTCGATGGTCTAGATCACATCTTGATCTGACGGTTTAGATTCAGTCAGGATTTCACACATCGCGATTTCGACACTCTTTTCGTTCTGTGTTTTTGTCACTTCAAAGTCCCGATCCATGAAACTCCGTAATGGAGTCGTATCAACGGTCCATATCACATCTTGATCTGACGGTTGCAATTACATCGCGATTTCACATATCACGATATCGGGATTCTTGATGTCAATATTCTTTGACATCTCCAACACTCGATCCTCGAAACCCCAAAATGGTCTTGGATCAACGATTCAAATCAGACCTTGATTCAAAGGCTGCGATTAAATCGTGATTTTGCAATTCTTGTTGCATTGTTTCTTTTCCCTCCCCATGTCGCAATTCACGAAACTCCGATATGGATTTGGATTAATGGTCTAGATCTGATCTTGATTCAATGGTTGAGATTAAGTCGTGATTTTGCATATCGCAAAATCAGGATTTCTGTGGATGATATTACTTGACATCTCCAACTCTCGATCCCCGAAACTCCGACATGGACTGGAATCAACAATCCATATTCAACCTTAATCTGACAGCTGAGATTAAATCACGATTTTAGATATCGTGATTTCGAGAGGTTAGGGAACATCGTTCCTTTGACTCTCCAGTCAGTGAACTGATGATCTATCCCCACGTGTCCTGCCTGAAGATGGATGGTCCTCCTTCTTTTGGGATTTTGTGAGCCCTCTACTCCTTGCACTTTAAACAACGTGCAGGTTCTTCTCGATCCAACAGTGGTCTGACCCTACGCTCGGATCTAATGCCTGAGATCTATCCTCCATATCTACGTGCTCCTCTTGTCTATATTGAGATATGATGGTCATCGAGAATTCGGGATGGGATCCAACGATCACTGATGCTTCTCCTCCAAGCTTACGCATCCTCCTTACTTGGAAGAATTTCTAAGTGTCAAAGGCCTCAACCTTTGATCTTCCTGTGATCCTAAGTATGCTATCTCCCTTGAGATTTAGCCATGAGTTAACCTCATCCTTGGTGCACACCTACGCACTACATTTGACTCTACGGTAATTCCTCCTAAGCTTACGTTGTTCCTGTTTTTCCATCAATGCACACTCTGATCCTATCATCAATGAAAAGAGCATACAACCTATAAAGCATGCCAACCATCCTCTGCAGTGTCTTCCTAAACTACTTCTGATGCCCGTCTGTTACATTCTTCCTATACTCATGCCATCTTCACTGTTGTACTTTCCATCAATGACAAGCATACGCTACCCGTTAAACATTTTCCAACAGATTGTATAGTTGATTTTGAGCAGAAAAGAGAGCATTGAAGGGCCTTTGGAGGCTATATGTTGCACCAAAGTCCCTCTTTTCCCCTCATTTGAGAAAATTATATTGAAGCATCTTGTGTTATACTTAGGCGCGTTTTTTGGAGATTGATCTAGTGGATGTTTTCTCTTTATTTTTGGTGGATGTTTCATGAAAATGGGTTTTCTTAATACTATGTTCCTTATCTTAAGAGTTTTCATTATGCTTCATGTGATGTTTCTTGGGATATCTTGGTGAATGCTCTATTAGAGTAATAGTTTCATGTTAACTTTGTCTCCTTGAACAATATGAAACCCTAAGGAAGGATTGAGAGTGACCATCCCCTTCCCTTGTTTTATCCATCTTAACTCATTGAAGCATTCAAGGTTTTCCTTAATGGTTAGGAGTGGCTATCTCCTTAAGGATTTTCTTGGCTGGGGTTTAGTTCTAGGGGTTAGAAGTGGCTATCCCCCTAGGGTTTAAAACATAGTTGTCTTGATCTTGTTCTAGTAGTTATTGAAGGGATAGGACGACACCTAGTATTTATGAGAGGATAAACTCTAGGGTTTTTTCTCCTAGGAGGTTGACCTAGGCTTATGAGGTGATAATCCTATGATAGACTTTCAAGTCTTATTTTTCCCTCAGTCTCCATTGAAGTGCTACATTAACTCCATAAGCCCAATGAAAAGACATTGATCTTGAGACCTCCAAGTAATTTATTCAATAGTATAAAGCTATCCAAACACATTTTTCTCGGACTTCACTCTCCACATTGAGATTCCTTTCCCTAAGCCCTCACAATATTAATTGAGGGAAACCCCCTTCAGTCGAAGGAAAGTTGGCTTGAAGTGAAAGAGGGTTGGTGAGGTGACAGGGGCCTTCCCTCTAAGTTACTCATGATTGCACTTGAGCTTTCGGACTTTAGCTCAACAATTATGATTTCGTGTGATAACACACCCGAGACATATCCTAGTGATCCTAAACCTCATTAGACAAGACCCCCTTTACCATTGGAAGCTAGTCCTTCTCCTCAACCAACCTTGCCTAAGACCGATGATATATATTTAAATATTGATATGGCTAGTATCTTAGCAAAGTTTAATGTACCTGTCCCTCTCAATATTGATATTGTATTTTTTTTTTAAATACCTACAACACAGTCACCATTGCGACGTCTTGGAGTGTCACTCACATAACAACCATGTCAGAGATGATACCTCTTAACGTCTCTTTTGACACCTCCAAGACGTCACTCTTGACACCTCCAAGACGTCGCTCTTGCCACCTCTAAGAGTGTCACTCCCATAGCAACCACGTCGGAGTTGATACCTCTTAAAGTTGCTCTTGCCACCTCCAATATGCCTCTCTTGCCACCTCCAAGACGTCTCTCTTTCCATCTCCAAGACATCTCTATTTCCACCTCCAAGAAGTCTCTCTTGCCACCTCCAAGAAGTCGGTATTGCCACCTCCAAGAAGTCGGTATTTCCACCTCCAAGATGTCTCTCTTGCCACCTCCAAGATGTCTCTCTTTCCACCTCCAAGACGTCGGTATTTTCATCTCCAAGACCTCGGTCTTCCCACCTCCAAGACATATCTCCTTCCACCTCCAAGATGCCGGTCTTCCCACCTCCAAGACGTCGGTCTTACGACGACTATATGGGGTTTGCATAGTCAAATCCGAGATGACACGTGTCTGCATGAAATGTCACAATAAAGACGATATCTATGTTGTCGAAAAAGCGAAGTCATGTGAAACGACGCTTGAGGGGCTTCATTTTTTGTTGTTCTCTCGAAAATATAAAGTGGCAATTGCGTTGAACGAATCATCGTAATTTGACCCAATTGTACTAGTGAGAGTCATTTTTTGGGATCTATAGCATCTGGTTAATGGATTCAGGGGTAACGGTGAACATGGTTTCACTGGAAGAGGCAACGATGGCCCTTTGGCCGAGAAGATAATGGGCTTGGAATTTCAAAGTGAATTCAGGGAAGTGGAAGGTCTGAGGGAACATGTATAGAAGCAAATTGGACTCCCAGAGTCCAATTTCGTTGCTTTGATCTAGGAAGGTATATTTTATCCATAAGTGTATTTCAAAGAATTCAAATTCACACTTCGCCTCTATAATATTGTAATCCTTATCTGCCAGGGGGATGTGATCCAGGTTAATGGGAGGGGGAATAATTGTATTCTCATATGTCTCAACGGATTTGCCTTTGGGGTCCATGACTAACATAATTTTAAGGTGGATTAATGGTGGACTGTAATTTCCCAGGTTAATTTCTCCTATTGACAATGAACCTTTGTGGAAGTTGGCTTGAAAGATGGCTTTAGCGTGATGTCCACAGTGTATGCATCGAAAAATAGTGTCACAGTGGTGAAGAAATAGGGTTTTACATTGCAATGGAGGTGTCTATTATGACATGGGGTGATGACGAGGAGATTAACGGTCATGGGGAGGGAATCGATTTGGCTAACGGGTATGTGGAGTATGATGTGCGATAGGTGGTAGTGGGGTACGGTGGTAGAGTGAGGTGGGCAGTATTGGGTAGTGGTTTGGCAACATTCTGGAGGGGGAGGTAGGTGGTAAGTGGATTTGAGTGGGGGGTGTCCAAAATGATGAGAGAGTGACACATTAGGTAGGGAGAGTGTGGGGGAAACCACTTTTCTAGACCCCCCCCCCCACCGTTAAAGTCAGAAAGATCGTGGGGGGGGGGAGGGCGAAATACTTTGAGGACCATCGATCTAGGCACTGCTAGATGTTTCCACTAAAACTTGTGCATAATTTATTCGCTACCTGACAAGAAGTCTAATCCATTAGAAAACTTGGGATAAAATCAGACAATGGGTAGCACTAAGTTTACCCTTTCCCACTTTTACACCATTATTTCCTAAGGTAAAAATATCCAAATTTAATCACACAAAGGGTATTTTAACAATCCCTTTTCAACTTTAATTGAAATAAACATTACTAACCTAAATCCTAAACTAATCAACTAACCTATTAATGTATCTTAGACTGTTGAATTAATCGTTACTCTAACCTAGCTAATTTGGCCAATATTAAACTGTTTGACCAAATTTATTCACTAACCTATCAACATAAATTGAAAAAGTTTGATCATGATTATACAATATGAGTCAAACCAAATTTATTTTTCATGGGATTTTATATCTTCTCTTTTTCTTTTTTTTGGTACTTTATTATTTTTATACCCTCTTTTCATTTTTTCTATTTTTATTCTTTTATTTTATTTTGTTTTTTCTTTCTTTTCTTTTCTTTTGTAAATCATTTGCAGAATAAAACCTTATTTAAAATAAAATATGACTAAAGGAAGAAATTCTAATCACCACGTGATACTATGAAATATAGGGTTATAGCAGGGTCAATTTGAATAAGAGGTGGTTAATGACTACAAGGTTTCGAGCCTCCGGGAGATATGAATAATATGCGCTCCAAAACTCACTAACGTCAAATTCCCGGAGTGTCTTATCTCCGTTAATGGTAGATTTTGAATTTTGAAAAAGGCACCAAACCAGGGAACATCAAGCCAGTCCACATCATCAGATTGGTCATCTGGAAGTGGTTCGGAGATAGCCAAAAATACAGAACAAAATTTCTTGAATCTAGACCCTGCAACTCCACAACTAGGAACTTGAGAAGCTATAATACGGACTGCAAAAACAATATCAGAGACTCCGGGAAAATTCCAGATGAAGTGCTTCTTTCTGCAAAGAGATAAGTTGGGAAACAACACTGCTAACACATTCAGTTATCTCCAGTAGCCTCCAATAATGTGCATGCATGCCAGTGCTCAATACAAAAATCAGTTTTGTCACTTCTAGTCATCTTTTATCAAATCTCGGTTCACTGCAGCATACACATCAGTCTAGTTTTAATGCTAAGTAGTAGTTTTTAGTTGTTTAATTCCAAGACTCTATTAGATTAAAGAATAATAAGTGGTCTTCTATGTGTGATAAGAACCACTCTTTTTTATTAAGTTGAGCTTGGAGTATTCTTTATTATACTCCAAAAATGTGTTTAGTTAAGTTAATTAGTTGTTTTACAACTTGTAGTATAGAGTTAAGCCTTAGTCCTAGAGGGACAAGAGGCTCCGCAACTCTGATAAATATGTAGTTTTTAGAGAAAGGATTAAAGCATCAAAATTGATTGGATCATATGTTTTGAGGGTTCAGTTTTTAGTGAAAGGATTAAAGCATCAAAATTGATTGGACCTGCTCATATGATTGTAAATCTCTCTACCTGGTGAATATATATTGATGATAGTTATGTTTTCTTGCTCTAGTTTTCATGTGTTTTACTTTCATATTGGATGCAAATTGTGAGGTGTGCAATGTACATTCCCTTCTTCTTTCATCTATTGTTATAATTCATCTTTTTATTACTGTGCAACTTGTTAAACAAATATTTTTTAATAAAAATATTAGTTATTTGACAACCTGTTGGATGATTTGTATCCGAATATTTTTCTAGGTAATATCATTTTAAGTCTTAATTATCACACAACAAGTAATTCATTGCATTGCTTGTTGTTGTTTCCTCTGTTTATCTTTCCATATCCCCAAATGTTCATCAAATCTCATACCATTAGCTAAGGAGAACCTACATCCATATTGTTTGGCCATTCCAATCCGATTTTCAACTTTGAAAAACCTATCATTTAGTTGACGCACCATATGAATTAATCAAACAACAAAGCTTTCATAACTTGAGGTGGCCTAGCTCTTCCCTTTAGCAGTCAGCTGCAGACTTTAGGACCAAAATCTTCTGGTGTTGTTCCTAGGGAATAGAGTAACAAAATATATTTCCCTAGGAGAACGACAATGATCATATCTGACCTTTGATGGTGAACAAAGATTAGAAACATTCAGACTACCATATTTCACCTAGCGATTCCACTGACTAAAATTAACAAAAGAAATACTTACTCCCAGAAAAGGACTCAATAAATCCAAATCTGAGCATGTCAATGCCACTAAGGCTCATCCTAACCCTGAGAAGGACACAATAGTCTCTGAGCCGGAAAGACAACTAAGAAAATACACCTTAGCTTAGAGATATACTTGGCCCCTCAAGTGTAAAGTTGCACCTCAAGAATCTACTATTCTTCATCATCAAAAGAAACTTGAAATTTCTAGCCCTAAGAATCACAATTCCAAGGAACCAAAGACACCTTCAACTCCTGCCTCTACTTCATCATCCATTCCAGCATCCACCCCTGTATCTCCAATCAATCTTCATATCCCTATCGCCCAAACAATGGTTGTTAATAGGATGAATGCCATTATTGCTACCAGATATGCACCCCTAGTGTTTCCTGTAGGCTTACATGCACTCCCAGCCACAAATTACATGAAATGTTTTCTCAAATATAATGGGGAAGGGGATTTCATATCTGAGGAACATCTGGTAGCCTTCTACAACTTTACAGACAACTTTAACATTGACTATGCAGATGTGTGGATGAGGTTGTTTGTACAAAGACTTGATGGGGAGGTAAGGAAATGGTTATGGGGCCTCCCTCCAACCTCCATTGTAGATATTGATGCATTAGATGAATATTTCATAAAGCAATGGGGAAATATAATGGATTATCTGTATTACATCATTGAGTTTGGGACCCTTAAGATAAATAATGGTGAGTCTATTTTGGACTTCACTAAGAGATTTAATAAGATGAATGGTAGGATCCCATATGATATAAAACCAACTGAAGCCTCAACCACGATCACTTATGGCAATGAATTTGATGCATAATTCTCTCTTCTATTGAGGGAGAGAAGATCCACCACCATGATATCCATGTAAGAAGAATCCATTGAGGTTGAGTCCAACATCTTGGCATCAGACAGGTTAAAGACTAGATCTAAAAAAGGCAAGAAGAAACAGAGAGAGGAATCCCCTGCCTCCTCTAGCCTAGCCACATATGATCCCAAACTTGATGAAATGACCAAATCTTTGAAGGATGTAACATCTGAAATAGCTAAGATGAAATGGGAATATAAACAACCAAACAAATCTTTTCAAGGGGCTTGGAACATAAATCCCAACCAGTTCAGAAGGCCAAATTATGCCCCTCAGATAATGCAGAGAGAAAAGATGAATGTTGATGACAAAAGAGTAGTACCTCGTTTCCAAAACAATTAGATTGAGGACATGGATGTAGATAGTGATGTTGTGGATGATGTTGTTGTACTTTTCAGTGAAACAAATTTTTACACCATTCACTTAACGTAGAAATATTATGAGGTAGCCCAACTGTCAAATCAGTTTGATGTTGATATAGGAGAAAAGGGAGTTATTCAAGGCCAACCCCAAAATAAATAAGTCTTTAGGCCTAGAACATGTGCTCCCAAATCCACCACCTTTGATTAGAACAGAAAAATAGAAGTTCCTCCCAAGTCAAATCCAAGCAAGGGTGCATTGGATAAAGCTCATCATCCTTCTCCATTTAAACATGTTGTCCCTAAACTAAAGGATTTTGATAGGCCAAAAGAAACTTTCATCCTAGAGCATGAGTTGAGAAAGATCAAGATCCTTGTAACTCTGTCAGAATTGTTGAAAAATGATCCTTTTAAACAATCCATTATAAAGGTTCTGCAACCACCTACGTTTTTTGTAACTTATGATGTAATTAGTCTGCATGATGAGAACCCATCCATTACTATGTGGCCACACATTAAGGATGACTCTTATGCTTCTCCATCTTTCTACATATCAATATATTTCCATGAAAAGATCCTACATAACTGTCTCATGGACTCAGGTGCCTCACACGATGTCATGCCTCAAATTGTAATGGAGGAACTAGGTGTGGAGATCATAAAGACCTACCAAGACCTTTACTCCTTTGACTCCAAAAAGGTCAAATGTTTTGGATTAATAAAATATCTGGTGGTTTCTTTGGCATAATTACCCATGAAAAGTGTAGTGATGGACATCATTGTGGCTAACATTCCCCCCACGTTTGGTATGCTTTTTTCTAGGACGTAATACAAGAAGGTTGGAGGATCATTAGAAATGGACCTCACATATGACACCATCCCTGTTTTCGAAGGAGAGAAAAGGAGCCTATATAGGGAGGTCATATTGGCCTATATCCTCAATGACCATCAGAATCCAAGCAATCACCCAATTTATGCCATTGAGGATGAGATCGACTCATCAGTTTTTCATCTAAATGGTGAGGAACTAAAAATTATAGTCAACAAATGCAAAAATCAGTCTTTGAAAAATCAGCAGAACAAAGTGTGGAATATGTATTTCGATGGATCTTCATCAAAAGAAGGTTATGGGGCTGGTATAGTCCTCATTTCCCCTGCTTAAGAGGTCATTGTGCTTTATTATAATATGGAATTCGAGACTACTAACAATATAGCTAAGTATGAAGCTCTCGTGCATGGATTGAGGGCTTCTAAAGACATGCCCATTGATAATTTGGAAGTCTTTGGTGATTCTGAGTTGACAATCACTCAAGTCAATAAAATCTATCAAGATAATTAACATAGGCTCAAACAATACAGGAATGAGGTGTGGGGCCTGGTTGACAACTTATTTCTGGCATTTAATATTTCCTTCATTACTAGAGAGGAAAATCAAAAGGTATATTCTTTGGCATTGGCTGCCAACACCTTCAGACCTCTCATTGGCCCAAATATCAAGTATTAGGTGGAAGTCAGACATAAGACAACCATACCATACAACATAAAGCACTGACAAGTCTTTAGTGATGATTTGGATCTACAAAGATTTCTATAAACCATTGGAGAATTCTCCAGTATCTCAATAGATCAAGAGGGTCAATATGATGAATCAGAGAATCATCAAACATCTCATATGTTGAACAAAGTGGCTGGCCAAAACATTGTGGAACTTAAAAAAAAACACATCCCTAGGGGTCTGGTGCCACTAGAAATGTTATTTGAAAGCCATGATGTCTCAAGAGGAGCTACCATAAAAATCAAGAATAGGAAGTGATGGATTGCAACATTGGGACTACTTAAAATCCCAAAATAGTCAAACTGTCCAAGGCACTACCTCTAGAACACAATGATAGGTATGTCAGTCTCATGAAAAAAAAATTCTGATATTTTTGCATGGTTGTATGAGGATTTGAATACATTTGACACTGACATCATCCAACACAAGATCCTTATGAAGGATGGTTCTAAGCCATTTAGACAGAATATCAAGCAATTTAATCCCATGCTGATGTCCATAATTGAAAAAGAGATGAAAATAATGCTTGATGCCAAAATTATTGTGCCCTTGAGGTACTCAGATTGGGTGGCCAACTTGATACCTGTGAGAAAAAAGAGTGGGAAATACACTTATGTGTTGATTTCCGAAATCTCAACAAGTTTTCTCTAAAGGACAACTACCCCCTACCTAAGATGGACCATATTTTGCAAAGGGTAGTAGGTGCCCACCAAAATTCCTTGTTGGATGGGTTCTCTAGCTATAACCAGATAGCAGTATGTGAATAAGACAAAGAAAAAACAACATTCACCACCCCTTGGGGAGCATTTATGTAAGAAAAAATTCCCTTTGGGTTGATGAACGTAGGGGCCACCTCTCAGAGTCCTATGGATGTAGCTTTTGTGGGGGAGAAAGACAAATTTATGGTTGTATATTTGGATGACATCACAATTTTATCCAAATTAGATGATGAGCATTTACAACATCTTGAGCAGATCTTCTGAAAATGCAGAAGGTATGGGATTTCTTTGAATCCCAGGAAGTCCCACTTTTTTATGCCAGAAGGTAAACTCATAGGCCACATCATATTAGAAGGAGGTATAAAAATAGACCCTAAGAGAGTAGATGCCATAAAGGAAATTGAAATTCCTAGAAATGAGAAGTCTATTCAGTCTTTTATGGGAAGGATAAAAAATTTAAGGCACTTTGTGCCAAAATTTGTTGAAATCATAAGGCCTATCACCAACATGATGAAGAAATATGTTTTTATCAAATGGTCATAGGAGGAAAAATCATCATTCCAGAGGATCAAAAAAATTTGCTTGAAGCCCCTCTATTGATAAACCCTTACTATGCCAAAGAGTTCTTTATCTTTTCTTTGACCTCCGAGGAAACCATTGTTGTTTTGCTACTATAAAATAATCAAGAAGGGCATGAACATCCCATAGAATTTTTCAGAAAATCCCTCTGACATACTGAGTTGAATTATTATATATTAGAAAAGTAGGCCTATGCATTGGTAAAATCCTTGAAAACCTTCAAGGTGTATGTGTTACAGTCTAACATAACATCCTATGTTCCTAGCAGTAGTTTCAAAGAGATTATGGTCCAACCAAATAGTGAAGGGAAAAGAGGGAACTAGATTGTTAAATTGTTGGAGTATGACCTGCATATAAATCCCACCAAGTTGATCAAGGGACAGGGACTTGCCAAGTTGTTATTAGAATAAAACTGTAAGGTGTTGTAATTGCATCAGACCTGCATCCAATCCGATGCACCCATGACAGAGTTTGGACAAGACAACATGAAAGTATTTAAAAACTACTTTTCTTCACCTTAGTACAAAGATATAATTTACTTTCTGCAACATAAAGGATGCCCACCATATTTGAATAAGACGAGGGACAGGTGTCTCAAATAAAAAGCTATAAAATTATGCATTTTAAATCAGAACCTATATTGGAGGGATCATGTTGGCATCTTATTAAAGAGTCTTGATGAAAATGAAGCTAAGCAAGTCATAACATATATGCACACGGGAATTTTTGGGGGACACCAACATTGGAAATCTATATCCCTCAACATCCTAAGGGCAGGTTACTACTAGCCCACCCTTTTCTTTGATGTATTCACTACAGTAAGGGCATGCAATGAATGTCAAAAGTTTGCAAGCAAACAAAATTTACTCTCACTACCCCTGAAACCTATCATTACCAGTGGCCCCTTTCAACAATGGGGATTAGATTTCATAGGTGAAATTAATCCACCCTCTAGTGGTCAGAACAAGTGGATCTTCACTTACAGTGACTACTTTACCAAATGGATCAAGGCTATTCCCACTAGGAATGCTACTGACAAGGTGATTATGAAATTTTTGGAAACCATTATCTTTTCCAGGTTTGGCTGCCTTGGAAAGCTTATAATAGACAATTCCCAAGAATTCAAGTCCAAATCCATGATAGACTTCTATGGCAGCCATAGCATCGCCTTGACACATTCCACACCCTATTATCCTCACAAGAATGGGTTGGTCGAGTCATCAAACAAGTCTCTCATCAGGATCATCAAGAAATTGTTAAATGAAAACAATAAATCCTTGGACTCTAAACTTAAGTATGCCTCGTGGAATGATAGGATCAACACCAAGAGATCCTTGGGAACCTCACCATTTCAGTTGGTCTATGGGATCAATTTTGTCTTCCCTACATAGATTTTTCTACCAATTTTGAATTTCCTACAAGAAGAAATGGAGGAGCCAAATGGCATCCAGAGGAGAATCTTTCAGATTATAGAGGTTCAAAAAAAGAGAGAAGCATTGAATCAGATAACTGAGGCATACTAGAGAAAAATCAAATCATCTTTTGATAAGAGGACCAAGAAGGATATTTTCAAGAAGGAGACCTGGTGTTGAGGTGGGATTCCAGAAGGGAAGAAAAGTCTAAGCATGGTAAGTTCTATAACCTCTAGTTTGGTCCTTTTAAGGTGGGTGAGGTTATGGAAAATAATACATTTTTTTTAAACAATCTGGATGACACTAAAAATTTTGGTGGCCCAGTAAATGGGAGCTTCCTGAAACATTATTTTTCTTGAAAGAACGAGGGAAGGTCCCTCTTGTACCATAGATACTTTCCTTTTTCTATTTGTATTTGATTAGTTAGTTTGTGTGTGAATAAAGACTCCACAACCCAGCAAAGGCACAGGTGTCTGTTAGTGTTGTTGGTTTGATCTTCTTTTCGAAGACAAGAAAAATTGGCACTATCTCTAAATATGGTTAGAAGGGGATATACATGGTTGGCAGACAAAAAAAGAGGTAAGTTACAACAAGTGGGAGCGCGGTTTTGAGAGGTAAGGAACTTGATCTACTGTTCTTAGCATGTCACATGGAAGTGCTATCCCCGATTGGATCCAATGTTGTATCCTAGGTCTACACCCCTGCACTTTCCCTCCTCTACCCTATACACCCATCAAGTCTGATTTTTGTTTTATGTTTGCTAAGATTATTCTCCATGATTTAATCACTCAACTTCAATGGCCCTCACCCATTTTTACTTATTTTGCACCTTATTTTTGCTTCCTTGAAAGGTGATTATATGTTTTGGTTTGAGTTTGAAAATACTTGTCATCATGTTTATCACTAATTGAGCATGCAGTAGGTCGACCAACTATTTTGTATGCACAGGGAACACCCGTGAAAAAAACACAACAATTCGGAGAAGCCAATTTTGGTCTCAGATTGTGAGAACAGACAGGTTAATTTTCAACGGTGGAGATCCAACAGGCCACTCAAATCAATGACTCTTGTACATTTGAATTTCTAGAAAGGTGTGAGGTTTAATCCAAGAGTTACAAAAACTTCACTCTGCGACTTTGGTACCAAAACGTTCAAGCTCATTTTTGTCAAAAACTCCTGAATGTCTAAATGCTCGAGCTCATACTTTTCAAACACTCTCGAATGCCGAACCACCGCATCGCTTCGCTAGATCAACCATCTAGGAGATATCTACTCTTAGCACTCAAAAACTCCCGAATGTGAAAATGTTGGAGCCACATAGCATTCATATATGCTAACACATAACATTCATCCATGGTGACATGTGGCATCCATCGGTCATCGGCACGTGGCACTCATTTCATGCCATTTGGGTTACATTATTCGCTCATTTCCAAGTGACATGTGTCACTCTCTTCATGAAGACAGGTCAGTGATAGTGACATCATGTAGACACATCATATCTGAGAGATCAACCATCTGGGAGGTATCCAAACATTGCATTCACAGTTCTCCAAACCTCTGAATTTTTGGAGTGCCGGAGTCTTTTTTTTGATGATGTCATATGCAACCTGTCAGTGGATTCTAGATGACACGTGGCACTCATTTCTGGTACTTTGGATATGGAATATTCTATTTTACAGGTGACACATGTCACTCTTCTTTTATTGACATTGTTATAGCCCTAAATCGCTCTACACATGCATACATGGCCTTGGCCCACTTACTTGCATTTTTTGCCAAAGCACTGCTAAAAAACTCTTCTTAAAAAACCAATTTTTAGAATATGTGTGTGCCCTGCACCATTACAAATTGCATACATACACTTTATGCACCACTATAGCTCACATACATAGGCATGTTGCACCATTACAACCCACGTATACTTACAAAAGTTGCAAAAAATAAAAAGTTGTAAGGAATTCGTTGAAATTGACGAGCTATTGGAAGTTTCCCAACTATTCCACCTACTATAGTCCGTCACCCAACCGAATAACCATCATTTTGGCATATACAATATGTTTTGGGGTCTCATTTCATACCTAATCATAAGAATAGTGAAACTCTTCCCGATTTCACTTTCCCTCCTTGCCCAAGATATTGCTGCCTTTTGTGAGAAATTTCCTCAGGATTCCCTCATTAGCCCCTTCTTCCTCCATTTAACCCATTCACTTCTATAGAAGAGATCAGAAGGTTGAGAGAAGAAGTTCATACAAGGTTCACTTGGGGCGTGGTGAAGAGGATCACGAAACAGGTTCGCTGAACGATGGCCAACTTAGATTGTAAAGGTATAATATTCATGTTATGAATAAAATAATTACATTTTCATGTCCCAAATGATGGTGTATTTAGTACTTTTATTTGATTTATGCTTGGAATTCTAACATATAACCCTAACTTATATATGAAATAACATGCTTGTAGTTCTTTTTTTGTCAATCTAAGGATGTAGGTCAACCATGGGAGGAGGCATGCAATCAGTAGAACTTCCAAGCGCGAGGAGGTCATCACCAGATGTGGGATTAGAGGTATAGTTACCCGATCTCATTTCTCTTTTCTTTCTTTATATTAGTTTTGGTATGTTTCAGGTAGTATTGATAATTAATTATCTTTTAGAAGGTTATTCACTCTACCTACAATCTGAACCCCAGTGTAGTTAAAGGAGGGTTATTTTCGGCTAACACTACTTTATACAACATTTTGACAAGCTTAATCAAGAATTTGAGGTATATTTTCATTTGATCTGAGGCTTTATTGTGCACTTATATTTTATGTCTTGATTTTTTATTAAGAAACCCTTGTATCATGTTGTGACTTCCATTATAATGAACCATGCTTCATTTTGGATAGAGTAATGTGAGGTTTCAACCCTCTTATTTCTATTGTGATTATGGTAGCCTACATGATTCTTATTATTGGCTCCTAGTGTTTTAACAAGGATGGGCCTTCAGCCTTTCATCAAATTTAGGTCCTTGAAAACCATTAATTACATATTTATTTATCACTTAGCAATCTTTTCCACCATCAGATATTTGTTAATGAGTAACACAAGTATTTATAATCACTTTATAAAAAATGAACTATTTTTACTTACATAGACTTCCTTAACACTTTAAAAAGTAATTATTCAAATTGAAAAAAATATTTTAATGATTAATTCAAAAATACACTCCAAATATATTTGAATACTCAACCAAATTGAGAAAAAAAAATATTTCATTTCATCAAAATTTCATAAATCTATCCAAATTTTGTGAAATAGTTACTAGAACCTAAAACATCTCTGTATAGTATTCAACAAACATCTCCTATAATAAGTGGAAGTATTGAATATTGTAAAGGTAATTGTAGTTTTTATTAGTTAAATGTAAGTTATTGAATCTACAAACTCATCAAAATTACATTGATGTGTTAAGTGATCCTTCTATCTTTCGATGTATGAGTTTGTCCTTCCAACTATTGAAAAACAATATTCAACTTATCATACTAAGAGATCTTGAATTGAAGGTTATATGATATTTTGAGTTTGAAAATTCATCTTTTCATCATGTCTTTATTATCTCAAATCCATCCATAATCCCAAAGTGTGCATTGATTTCAACTCATGTATTATCCTTTTCATGTTCATGTAGGTTTCTCCCTTTTTAAAACAGTGTAAATCTATTTTTCCTAGGCATATCCTTGTAGCGGTATTTTTATGTGGAATTAGTTCTTAGAAGAATAGAGATACAGATTTGTTTCTATTTATTGTTTC
This sequence comes from Picea mariana, assembly GCA_032191745.1. Lineage (NCBI taxonomy): Eukaryota > Viridiplantae > Streptophyta > Pinopsida > Pinales > Pinaceae > Picea > Picea mariana. The sequence goes on along the minus strand of JASDQU010224299.1, from coordinate 1,146 downwards.
CAAGAGTTATCTTTTGAGAACGGGTTTCTTTAAATCCAATTAGATTATATGTATTTCTTGCAATTTCATATATAACAGAAAAGAGTGGAAATCAAAACAGTTTGAAATCCATACATTCATAAACATAAAATGCAGAAACAATGAGATTCATAAAAAATGTTCCATGAAATGTATGTCTATGTGTGTGTGTATTCAACATGATCTAAATTGTACATTTTTTACAAAATGACACATCATTCCTAATATACAAAATGGAAGAAAGTTTCCTATCATAAACAACTGCCATATGGTGTCCTAGATACAAAATGGAAGTCATTGGTCACTCATTTACCAATGTCACCTTCGCCACTCTTAGGAGCACCCTGAAAATCGATATTTCTTCTATTTCTCGAAGAAGAACCTTGATTATTTTTGTTCCTGTGTGTGGTTCTTCACTCTGGAGATTGCACAAATAAAAAACATTGTTATAAGTTTTTTTCCACGATGAATTAAAATACTTACAAAATGATACTTTGTAATTCAACATAAGACAACTCACCATATATGGTACCAAAAACCATGAGAGTGTTACCCTCCTCCATAACCCTTGTCTCTCGGAGATTCCACCTTGCATCAATTACAAGGATCAAATCATGAAATTTAAACAAATATGCATAAAATCAATTATGTTCATGATACTAAAAAATAGATCATCAACACATTATCTCACCATGAATATCTTAGGCATCGATGGAGTGTCGCTAGAAGGTGGAGAAATCGGCTATACAACCTGATTTGAGGAAACATGTACTGTGGCAGCCTCGGTGGATGACACAGATGGAAATGGTGGTGGGGGTGGGTGGCATATGGGTGCATCCAATGTGGATGGATGCGGTGGAAGAGGTGGTGTGGGTGGGTGACCTGCAGGTGCATCCATTGAGGATAAATGAAATATGAAAGATGGTGGGGGTGGGAAGCAATGAACCTCCATAGATTGTACAAGTGATGGAAGAACCATTGTATTGGAGTAAGGTGACGTAGAAGTTGTGGTCGAGTTCCCAAGGATTGTACTAGTATTATATTTAGAGAAAATATCAACAACCTGCATACATATTAATAATATTGTTATTAGTAACAAATAGTAAAATTCAACAACATAAATACTAC
>JASDQU010224294.1:0-11078 GCA_032191745.1 Picea mariana | reverse complement strand
TGGTCATATGACCACAGTTAATAAATGGCGCGGTTTGGATTTCACTTTTGGATTTCGTTTATGTGTAAAAACGGTTAATGAACTCATACACCTGCCACTTGTCAGCATGGGATTTAACCTTGCAACGTAGCCCGTTTTGTGCGCGATCAACGTGGCCACATGGCCCCATGCACCCATGACCTCCGACCTTGGAGGGCTTAGTTCGCTAACGGTGCGACAAATTAGCGCGTTTTGTGGAGAGGCGTGCGTGTGCTGGGTTATGCACACGAAAACGCTCTGGAGCTAGGTGCAGACTTCTGGAGGTGCAGAATGGCGAACAGGTAACCAGAGCCAAAGGGGAAAAATGGCAGCAAGCAACATTTTTGGAGTTTTTGGCCAAATGAGGCTCTGTAAAAGCCCAGCTGGGGGTTTTTGGACGTTCTGAGTCCATTTTTTAGGTTTTCACATGCATTTGAGGAGCCCTTTTGCAGGTTTTTCACATTTGAATCTTGAGGAAGCTACTTGAAGATTAAAGCCCTCATTGTTTGAGGCATTGCTCTGATGAGCACTTAACCATTTTTTGAGACTAAATAGTCATTCTTGATTGTTTAATATGCTCTGAACACATTGGGATGGGTTTCAGATCCATTGGAGGACTTCTATAGGTATTTTTACCTCATTCTTGCTCAGGGAAGCTTGGAGGCCACATGTAGGAGAGGTCATTGTTGGATGTGCCATTGTCCATTTGCAGAGTTTTTACAGTCATTTTTGGGGTTTTTATGTATTCTGAATCCAATGGTACAGTCTGTAAATCCATTGGATTTGAGCAGCATCTTGTAATGATCATTTGACAAACTAATCCCAAAGAGCCAAGTCCATTGAAGGAGGCTCAAGGAGACGTAGCCCAGAGAGGGGTGAACTCCTTTATCATCTTGTTGTTGTTGTGAGTTTGTTGTGTTATTTGCTGCACTTTTTATGGCTGTGTATTGATTTATAACACATATTTAAGCATGTAAAAGAACCTTATCTCACACATAAACATTGACAAGAACAAGCAAGGAACTTAACACATAAACCAATCTTGCCTATTAAAACACATGAAGCAAGGTCCTGTTAAGATTTATTTCATGAGGTAGAGGGTGCTTGCATAGCATAACAAGTCAGCCTTCTATTTTCAGATCATGAAGCCAATGTAAGTCATTCCATTTAGTGCCATTCCAATTTCAGGAGTAAGCATAGCAGCAGTGACAACAGTCCCATCCACAACTCCTTTGACATCACAAGAGGGAACAGCCGACCTCGCCAAATCCATGGAAAAGATGAACCTGCAGGAGACAGAGATTAGCAGGCTTAAAAAGGAAGTTGAGAACCTCCAGGAACTCAAAGCTTCTTTCCAGACGAGTCTCTCCAAGGAAAAGTAGGTAACAGAATAGCTCAAGCAGGAATTACAGCAGCTTCGAAAGAAAACAGTGGCAGGGAAGACTTTGGCTAAGGTCAAAGAGAATGTATGGACAGATATCACAAAGTCCATAAATGAGATATGGCCCATGATCCAAATCATGTTTGAGCAGAACGAGTTGGTCGAAAGGAGCAAACAGGCTATTGAGAAGATCAGAGTAGAATTGGGGGAGATGCCAACACAGGCGAATGATATCATCAAATTCCTCAATTATAAGACCAGAGAAGAGCTAGAAGAGCTAAAGATCGGAGACAGAACAGAGACCATCCTTGAGGTAAAAAGAGTTTTGACCAAGAGAGGATTAATGCTTCAATTGGAAGAAAAGGTTCAAATCGTGGAACTGGGGGTACAAAGGTTCTTCAATAAGATTGAGGCTCTCCAGAAGAAAGGTCTACCTGGTCTGAAGGTTATTAATGATAAATTGATGACACTTCCGGATTACAAGAAGAGAATGGTTGAGGTGTCTAAGGACAGTTCAAAGTTTGCAGGCATACAAGGAAGCATCACCGGCAAAGAATTCCTGGATGCCCTTCAGTTGGACATCAGTATCCAACACGAGATTCGATACATATTCCTCACTAAGCCTACCTTTTCCAAGTATACAGAAATGGATGAAGTGTATCGAAGACTGCTCAAAATCACTGTGCCTAGTCATCTCAGATGGGAGGAACTCTGTGATCTCCTCGATTAGTAGATGAGTTGTCCAGGTCCAGTCACCTGTCCAGTCAGATGAGGTCGTGCAAAAGGCTTCCTCAACAGTCTACCCAGAAATCAGCGTGCAGTACACCAAGTCATCAAGCAGTTTCGAAATTTAGGAGTTTTCTTAAATTAGTTAGGCTAAAAATAGAATTTGCACATCCTGATCATTTATGACAGGAACGTTTGTAATTTGAGTTATAAATACTTCACCTTTCGAAGTATTGAGGGTTGTTGATCTTCACACCCTAACGCTATCAGACTGTAACATTTTTGAAGAGATCTACCATTAATAAAAAGGAGGCACTTTACAGGATTCTTGCGTGTATTCACTGGTGATGTTTACTCTCTAAGTCGAATGTTATTCTTGCTTTGTGATCATTTTGTTTTCTAATTCTAATCTTTAAGAGTAACGAATGTTGTAGGATTTATCTTGGATACCCTGTTTCTGACTCAAAATATTTTAGTGTTTGTCTTCTGGTGTTTTCAATTAAGAAATTCTTAACTGCTTCTTAGTTGAAATTATCTTTCTCATCTTTTCTTCTGTCCATCATCTAAGCTACTAAAAGATCCAGTGAGTATATTATCTTGCCCTGTGGAAGTATTCCTTCACGTTTCTGGTTGCATTTCATACTTTATTTAAACACAGACCCCATAGCCCAATGGATGTGTAGACTGTCTCAACCAATTCATAAAACACTCTTACAACAAAAATGACCTATCTCTTTACCTAGCCTAATATCTAAAATTGGAAACATAGTTAAATCATATAGAGAGATCCCTCTCTGAAGCTGGAAGGGCTAGATCCCAGCTTTAAAAGTGGTTGGATAAAGTTACCTTTGTAGATTTCTTCTGTTTCAACCTCTAGGAAATTTACCAAGTGCTAACAGATGAATCACCCATAGACTCAGGCAATGAAATTGATCAAAAGAAGGTAGGCTAAAAGCAAATAAGAAACAAAAAAACAAAAAGAGGTTGTTTCCCCAGTATGGTCGCCAATTTTGTTATCAGACAAATTGGTAAGTGCGGACACAAACTGATCTCCCTAACTTCCACAGGAAGCTGGAACAAAACAAGACAAAATACAAACTTCACCTTAGACTTCATTGTCATATAAACTAGTTAAGAGAGGAATAAGAGACATACCTTTTAAATGACGCTTGATCCTCGCTAGTGTCAACCTTGTTGCTCCATATTTGGATTTGCGGGATGGTGAACCTATTTCAGAAGCACAAACCAACAAAGAGGAAGCAAACAAAAATATGTATATTCCAATGAATTCTATGTATAAGATCAAGGAGTTATACAATAAAAGTCAAAACACCTTTATAGGGAAGAAATGTATTGTTGTATTATATTAAAATGGAAAGTGGAGAATACAACCCATGCCTTGATGTTGCAAGATCCCTTTCGATGGCTCTTTGCTCCAACACACAGACCTTTGTTCCAATGCCTTTGATGAAGAAGATCCACAATCTAACCTAGAGAGCTAAAGCAAAGCTACCTCCAATATGACCTATAGCAGAACTCTTCATGCATATGCAAATCTTAGCCTTTTCAACCTTCACCTTTTCCATGAGAGATACCTCCTTATATAGGGTGAAAGAGGAATTGATGAGGAGATTAGGATGATCCCACTAAATCATAGAAGCGAGTAAGATCCAAACCAATCAGAAGCCACCTCATCTTCTAGAAGATTCCCTTCTAGAACATTCATGAATTTTGACATTTCCCTTGCTTAAGCATCATCGCACCCTATGCACAGGCAGTATGTGACGACTCTGCAGTCCATCTTTGGTGCAGAGTGCGACGATCAAGCATAGTCGCACCCCAAGCATAGAGCAGGGTGCAACGATCTTATTTGTCATATTTTTTTAGAGAGGAAAAGCAAACCACTTTTCTCATGGAGAAAGTCTCTTTTAATATTTTCAAGGAACATGTAAGTGGGTTAAACACATGTCCTCAGTCGATCACTGGGGTGACCAAAATAATGTGTAACAACTATGATAATCAGAGTTGTATCGAACTCTAGGAGAATCTAGTATTCCATGACAATCCAAGCATATAGAGATCAGATATCACTTCATCCAGGATAGAATCCGGAGGGGAGTGGTGAAGCTTCAATATATTTCCACATATGAGCAGATTGCAGATATTTTGACCAAACCCTTGGTTAAAGGGAAGTTTGAGTTCTTCAAAGATAAACTTGGAGTGGTGCAAAATACCTTCCTCACTAAGAGGGAGTGTTGATACTAGTGTTAGCATCGAACATGTATTTCCACACAGTGTCTAGACGTGTGGAAATCGTCCAAAGCCTTCTATCCTTGAATTTACTTTAATTAAAGGAATTATTAAAGTAAATTGTTTTTATTAATTAATTGAGTTATTTAAGGAAATGTTAAACATAATTAGCATGTAATCTTAGCATGTAAATCTCAAGTGGGTGTGAGAAGTAATCTCAACCGTCAATCACTTTGGATATTATAAATAGACTATAACTCACGATTATAAAAGCAAGGCTGGGGTGAAGGAGAAGACTATTGTGTTAAGGGAATCAACATAGAGAGGATTGGGTCACGAAGGATTGTGATTCAAGGAGATCTTGGATAGGTGGAGAAGGACTTCAATCTAGGCATATAGGTCAAAGGGAGAGAGAAAACAGTTGTACAATAGAAGGATCATCCATCACGGACAATACATGTGTTCTGGAACAAGCAACGCAAATTGCGTGGGTTTTAGCCTTACGGTGGCACAGATCGCACGAGAATCTGTGTAATAGTCGTGGGGTTGTCATACAGGATCGTATAAGAGGTTCTATAGTAGATCATCCAGCCAGGTTTGTCTGTAGTTGTATTTCTTTCAGTGGGCCATTATCCCTGCTACGAGAGCCCTGATTTTATCATAATAAAATCATCCCAGTACTGGTTTTCCCTCTGGGGTATTTCCAAGGGTATCTACCCAAAAATATTGGTTTTTATGTGTGCATGATTTGGTTTCCAATTTTTACTTTCACTGCATGTTTAAAGTTGAATATTCCAGGAGTGTATTTTTGTTTTGTGAGTTGCTAATCTAATCTCCAATAAATAAATCACTAGATAACAAGATACCTAGGTGTTGGAGTAAGTGAATTTCAACAGTTCCAAGTTTTAAGGCATGATCAACTCATAACATACCCATAGTCATATAACATATAACCTTTGTTATAACATGTCTAAATCGCATAGAGCCCGAATCTATATACCATGTCCACCATAAAAACATTAAGACTTGATATGTCAACGTGAGGTGACTCATAACCATATCAAGTTAATCACCTATAACATGGATCCTTTGTGAATGTGAACCTTTGATACATTGTCAGGTTTATTGAAATATGTGAAATCACCATCATGGCTTAGAATATAACCCTTTCATTCTATAAACAATACCATGTCTCATATGAATTCCAAACTTATCAAATCAAAAGATGAGGCATATCAACTTTATTTTACTTATGTCATATTGTTGCCATTGTTTCTGTCTGTAATTACAATGCCATGCCAATAAAATATAAACCATAGACATCACTATATGCACTATAAAATGAAATCTTATGCATTTCTTCAAATGTTGATTCCATGCAAAGTTGAAGCATACAATAAATTGGAGCATGCCACCATGTTACACATTATTTTCATCACCACTATGACCGTTAATGATGTAAACCTATATGTTGCCTTCAGAGGGGTTAGTGGTCTGAATTCCTTAAGAAAGAAGGGAGAAGAACTTTGCCTGAGAGAAGAAATTGGATTTTCCTTTGTAAAAACCCTATTAAGGAGGATTTCCGCARGTTKCTCTATACATAAGGTGCGTAAATGCYTGATTTCCGCAGGTTGCACTATAGCTAGTTCGCGGATTTTCCGCAGGTTGCACTATAGCTAGGTCGCGAAGTTTCCGCAGGCTGCATTACAGCTAGGGTGCGATGGCCTTCGTACGTGGGAAAAAYGAGCGTCTTCTCGATGTATCTAGAAGGAGAAGCTTYTATGATGAGGTGGCCTCCAAACGGTTTGGATCTTACTCGCTTTCATGATTTAGTGGGATCATCCTAACCTCCTCACCTTATCCTCTTTAGCTTATAAAAGGAGAGGAGCTCTCATGGAGAAAGTTAGTTGAATTTGGCTTGAGATTGTTAGCTTGGTTAGATTGGCTTGGAGCTTTGATTTGTTAAGATAGATTGTGAGTAGCTATCAGATCCATGGTCTCAGAATCCTTGGAGCAAGAAGTGTGTGGGAAGCAAGGAATCGTTGGGAGGAACCTTACAACATCAAGGCATCTGGTTGTAATCTCTCTTCCTATTATTAATATAATACAGTGGCATGCTTCTTTCCCATAGAATTATCTTTATTTTATTGCATAATTCCTTGATCATATGCATAGGTTGTCATTGAATATATTCTCTCTTCTTTCACTTTGGTTGGTTTGTGTCTCACTGCAGAATCAATATCACAAGAGCATCAGAGCGAAGCAGGGACAACAAAGACATAAGGAAGCAATATTAAAAGGTATGTCACTCATCCTTTCTTTGATGATATATTCGATGATTAGAGCCTAGGGAAAGCGCCATGTTCTGTCTTGTTTTGTTCTAGATCTTGGTGGATCTAGGGAGATTAGTTTATGTCCGCATTTACCGATTTATCCTACAACACACCATATAGGTCTTTGTAATGAGTAAAGTATGTTGAGCCATATATGTTAGAATTTTCCATGCGATCTTTAAAACTATCGAGAGGTGAGTCGTGCTAGAACTGAGGCATATCATCATACCAAATACTGCTTTTGTGCCATGAGAAAAAACATTACCCAAGTATGCCATTAGACATGTCATTAAATAAACCTTTAAAACAAACTTCTTTGATGCCAAGGAGATAACCCAAACTAAAACCATCATAGATCAATACCATGTCATAACGCTAAGAAAATGTATGCCATACAAAAACCATATAATTTCAATACTCTTTTCTAGGAGATCCCACCTACCATAGTTTGAATTTTTATCAGGCATAAGCTTCACAACACTTTGCGAACTTTGAAAATAGGTGGATGAAATATGAGTCAACGGGGTGATGATTTGTCCATGGTGCAAGCCCTGAATGAAGCACTCATTGAGGAGGTTCATACATTAAAACAAGAAAATGTTAGCAAACGAAAGTGGGAAAAGGATTGTCAAGGGAAGAATTGAAAAAGAAAGATGAAAAAATAATTGTGTAAGCATAACCAAGACCTTCTTAATGATGTTAAGAACATGAAAAGAAATCTACAAGAGTTCAAATCGAAGAATAACAAGGGAGACACTACTAGAAAAAGTTGAAGAGTACTATTAAAAGACTCTAAGAGAAAGTTTGCAAGAAGAGTGAAGAAACCCAAAATATTGATGAGGTAAAGTTAGAAATGCAATCTAGAATTGAAGAAGGATGTACAAATCTGGGAGAGGACATCACATTGCAGTGTTAAAAGGAGAAGCAGAACAAGATTTAAGAAGGTCACTTGAAAATACTTGAAGAAGTTGAGCTCTAGCTCGAGGATGTACATGTCAAATGTGATGGTATTATCTCAAAGGCCAACATAATCAAAGACCAAGCATAAAGGATAGGGCATGCCATGGTCTCTGAAAAGAAGATCGATGATATGGGGGTGTAGAATGAAGGAAAACCATAAAAGGTAAAACCATATTGACAACCTCATTACTAAGAAAGTTGCTAAGAAAGACAAGAAGATCAATATCATTATTGCCAGATTGATGATATTCATGGAACATGGCATCAAAGAACCATTATTTGACAAGATATTATCAAAGATCAACAACCACAACAAATTGGAGAAGTTACAACTACAACACATGGAATCAAAGGAAAACAAATTATGCAATAACCAACTATCAAGGATTAAAACCCAAAAAAATTGAATTTTGATGGATGGTCATCATTAGTGGTAGCATGAGAGCAAGAATATAAGGAAATCCTATTAATTAACTTTGTCACATCTACAATCCTTAATTGCAAATCCTTGAGGACAAAACTTTTTGAAGGAAGGCATTGTGATATGACCCCAAGGGGGGCATAATTGGGTTAAATATATATGTAATGGGGTAAATGTATATGTAATAAGTGTTGGCTTGATAAAAGGCCTACGTGTGTAATGAATGAGAATATGTATACATGGAGGTCAATACAATCATTATCTGGGGACTGATTTGGATATATGAATGTGTTCGGGTTATTTGGAGGAGGTTCTCTTATCTTGTAAGGGGTTATTGCATAACTTATCTCTATTATCTCTTTGGGAGTTTTGCTCCATGTTCACATCTCGTGTACATTGTGTGTACTATTGTTTATTATGTTGTTTTAATGATTCGGTACATAACAATCACACCAGTAGTCCAAGATATCTCTAGCAAACACATTGGAGGGAATTATTGAACTTGTCAACATGAGATTTATGCATTAAATTCTTTGTCTTCGAAGTTTATCATTTGATCTCATACATAATGACTACCCTGACTTGTCATTTGAAAACACTGGACCATAATGTTTTTGATGATTTTATGAGTATACGTAGGTGTAGGTGGTGGTGATGCACTTGATGTTGATGCACTAACCATGCCATCAACTATGGATCTACTTCTATTTACTGACACAAAATGTTCAATCACTTCTTTTAGTTCACCCAAACCATGAACTAGCATTTAATGTTGTTCATATATACTTATATCTACTTTTTCATTGTGGATGCTTCATCATGCTCCTGCTCTATCTCAAGAATTGGTAGAGGGTATAATTTCATTATATCTAGATCTTCTGAATCCACAACTCTTAAGCTTCTAGATCTTTATTTTGTAATGTTGTTTGATATAATTATTCTAGAGTTTGTTTATCAACCAATCTCAGAGAAATTAGATCTCTTCAAATAACAAGATTCACACGACATAAATAATACAATCCCAAAACATGATATGTATTACTTGTTGAATATGTTCACCACAAAGGAAATGCACGAGTTCTTAGAATCAATACCCAACTATACAAAAATGGTGGATTTTTTTGTCCACGTTCTAATTAGAATATTCTAAATCAAGCCTACAAATTACAAAATTAGAATATTCATTAGTTCATGTTTAATATTATTTGAAATAATTCATTACTTGAATAATATATTAAATTATTGAAATGAAATATTATAATTAAATGTTGATATAAACAATTAAATTAAGATTAATGATAAGGAAAATAAAAACTTATTGGAAAATTACTTGTGTAACGTTATTTTGAGGAAGTGGTCTTCCACTGACATTAACATGTGATGGGTTGCTTGGTGCTAGCAATAAGGGAACACATGCATAATGTGATTTTATTATAGCTAGTTGTCATCCTAGTAGTTGCATGATGCTTTACTAGTTTCATACATACCCTTCACTCATTTTTTTCGACATAACACCTCCCCACATTGACAAAATTGTTGAAGCTCCCTCTCTAACTTAGAAATGCTCTCATTAAATGATCCTTTGACTAGTAGGAATGTGCTAAGTGCTAGAGGATGGTAGAGGCACAGAAGGAGATACACAACTAGCATGAATCTTTGGCTTGATTAGGGGTAGCTCATTGCCAACTTGATCAACATCTACAAAGTAAGGAAGAAGATTACTCAGTTAGTTTGCGATAAATTTTCTACATACATGCATGAAAATATATATATTGTACAACAAAAATATCTTAACTATGACAATTATCACATTTACCTATATCATTTGGTGACTCATCATTGGTAAAGAGAATGTTTTGGCCCTGTAGCCAATTCGTGCCTACATATGGATCTAATGAACTATCTAAGTGATCCCCATCAGGCTACCCAAACACATCAATCACTGAACAAGGTGCACCCCAACATGGTTGTATCGGTTGCCCCACTTTGGGCATTAAACTCACCCAAGTCATCATAACTTTATTGGTTAGTGCAAAGTAAGGAAGTGGCTCAACTTGAGGCTAAGCGGTGATAAATATCTCAAAAAATATATAGCATAACATAGATGCATAGGGGAATCCCAACCTCCCACCAGAGTTATAAAAACGAGTCAAGTCTAGTGTATGATAAATACATCTGAATAGTATTGTGCTCCACTTATGAAGGGTGCAATACTTGTTAATTTGATCAACGCAGTTCAAGCTTGTGGTTTTTTTTCTACCCATCACTAAAAGAAGGACTCAAGGCACATAGGATAATGTCAATTGCCCTCACATCTTGATGCAACTCAAAACTAAAAATAATGATCTATCTTGCTCTCACCCCTTGTCTCCTTGCTCTGATTTACTCAATACTACAATACTTGCTCATGCTGTCCATCTACATTGAAACAAAAACATGATTAGACAAATTGGGGAAATTGAGAACATTTGCCCCTTCTTAGTTAATATAATAATAAAATAATGTCATCCTTTGGTGGACTAGACCAACTCTTTACCCCAACCCAAAATGTTTGACGACTATGATTCCATTAATAAATCAAGATCACATAAATTTGAATTTCACCATTATAGAAATTGCCTTTCACCTAACAATACTACCTTCCACCTTTAAATTTTTCATGATGACATGGCCACAAGGATAAAACTAAGAAAAAAATCAAAATCTCCAATAACCAAACAATACCATGAAAATGGATCTTTGAAACCAACACATTCTATCTCCCTAAAACTTAGATAAAAAAACCACAAAACCATATGAATGTGAACATTATTTGCCCTTGTTGTTGATAGTAAGTTTGCTTTATTATTAAGTTTATATAAACTATTTAACAAAAAAGCCTACACAAGAAGTTGATACAACCACCTGTAAACATTTCACAACTAAATGATTAAAAGAGTCTACTATTTGTTAGGACCACATATTGTACCTTTTTGCCCATACTTTTTGC
>JASDQU010224293.1:1954-17613 GCA_032191745.1 Picea mariana | reverse complement strand
GAGATTTATCAATTTGCTAAAGAAGGTATTGCTCCTTGTATCCTCATACTGTGTTATCATTTCTTTCGTGAAAATTGTCCAAGTGAATAGTGATTTGCGAGAAAAAAGCCATTGATACCATACAAATTGATTAGGTTCTAAATATAAAGAAGCAATTTGTACCTTTTGTGTATGTGGAACATTATGTAGATCAAAGAATTGCTCCATCTGAAGTATCCATGTGATTGGGTCCTTGCCATCAAACTTCCTCATATCGATCTTAGGATCATGGTTGGTCTTCAACCCAAAGTTGGAGTTTCTCCATTCTTGATTCACCTTCCTTGTGTCCTCATCATAAATTTCATGGGATGCATTTTCACTTTCAGGTGTCTTCTCTGTTACAAAATTTTTCAATACTTCCATGATCTCCTCTTTTAAACCATCCATCGTTGCCTCCAACTTAGTTTCCATCTCTTGTAGTTCATCTTTTTTTACTGTATTCTTTTGTAAATCATTTATGTCCCTATGCATTTCTTCACCTTCATCAAGAGTCCAAGTAGGATGGTCTGGAGGATTATTTGGTGTAGAAGTTCCCTTTTTGGGTGGCATGTTGGCCAAGTATCACTTTTGAACCTTGATTTTGAGGTGGTTCTTCTAGACAATATTTCTTCTGTTGTATCTCCCAAGTTTCAGCCCCTCTGGGCATAAAACTTTCTTTTATGTAGTTCTCTAGTATTTATTCTCTACAATGCCACAGGTCTGATCAAAATTGGATGTGCCAAGTGGAATTTACATTAGCTTCCCCACAACTTGCTGATTTTTGTCCTTTCCAGGAGATCTCACTTGTATAGTGTGCCCCGTACAAAATAATTGATATAAAATTATGAAACTAGTACCATAAATACTACAGATTGTCCAATATCCAATGAAACCAATCCCACTCAATTTGGATACTCTAGGAAGAAGTTATGATTTTTTTACCTGGAACACCTTCTTGATACTATTCAATAGGACTAGTCAGATGCCCTATCTTCCACAGGGTGTATCTACAAATTTAAGATGACCCAGAAGATCAACATTTTACCACAGATACCTTACTAATCTCTATGAATAGCCTCCAAATTTTAGGGTCTGAAACGTTACATAAAAAATTTTATAGAGAAAATTCCACAATGTCTCATTTCAGGATGATTCCATAACCCTATCTTGTATAGGATGTATCTCCGAAAGCATAAGGCATTAGGAGCTGAACTTTTAACCCAACGTACCTTGATCCATATACTAAATATCCTCCAAGCCATTCCTTCTAAAACATTGTAGAAAACAAGTTATAGAGAAAATTCCAAGGTGTGTCAGATGTAGCAGCGAAACCCCAAGACCTTGAGCTCTGATACCATATGTTAAGAACCAAATATCAATATAACATAGAAAAACCTCAAAAAAAGTACTCAACGCCTTTAAAAAGAGATAATTTTAGATAAGAATCCTCTTCGAGGGGGAAACCTCCTTTTACCCCACTTAAATGTTCAAGTACAAGATGATTCCAAATGAAAATGTCTCCTTGGTATATATAGGAGACTAGGAGGTATAATTACAACTAATGGAATAAAGTCGACATAAAAAATAACATTACTAATCTAATATGCCCCAATTAAGGGGTAATGAACCAATATTAGGGCTTAACAGAATGATGTAGGGGTCGATGATGAAGGAAATGGCTCAATGCATGAATCTGTGGGGAGTATGACAGACTTGCGAGAATGGTGGTGGTCGCGAGAATGGAAAGCCAACCCAAACGGGCTAGATTTCCTAGCTACAATTACATGTGCCCAGGTTGATATATGTCTTCTTGAAGCTACATGAGCTCCACTTAACACTCGTTCCCTTTCCCCAGAAACTTAGGACAACACAGATTATGTCAACCTTATCCTTTTGGAAATAATAATATAATATTATCCCTTTAGAGGTAAGCCCTCTAACTTAGCTCCTATTCCTAGACACTTAGCTCGTTCGCTTACCCTACCTAGTGGATCTTAGTCCCCCTGATTATGTGTAATTTTATTAATTATGTGTGTATTTACATATACAAAATCAGGCTCATTGGCCTTAGTATCTAGGCTCTTCGGCCTAATAAACACATAATTATTCTATCTTATAAACACTTGGATCACCAACCTATAAACATAATTACAATTCAGTAGGGGCTTGGCCTTGGGGTGTTACAATAAGGTTCGTTCTTTCTATTTGTTTGTCTATCTCTGGGTGATATGTTGTAATAATGTTCATTTGTGTCCCCAAGGCCTCTTGGAAAATTGTCTAAAACCGTCCTATAAACACCAATCCTCAATCGGATATGATCCTTCTTAGTATACCATGTAATCTCACAATCTCGCTGACAAAAAGCTAGTTATATCTGGTGCCTGATATGTCATACGCACTGGAATAAAATGTGCACTCTTCGTCAGAGTGTCAACTACCACAAAAATCCAATTGTATCTCCTTGTCTCTAGTGGAAATCTAATGATAAAATCCATCGAGATGACCTCCCATTTCAATTCAGGAATAGCGTATGGTTGTAACAATCCTGCTAGATGTCCATGTTCAGCGTTCACTTGTTGGTATTCTAGACATCTTTCCACGTAACTAACTATGTCTTCTTTCATTCCTTTCCAGAAGAATAAAGGCTTGAGTTTTTCCTTCATCTTCCTGACTCCTGAATGAGCCATGTATAATACTCGATGTTCTTCACTTAAGATCAAACTTCTTAATTCATCATTAGGCAGTATGTAATTTCTACCATTAAATCTTAGTAATCTGTCATTGTACAATGAGTAACCTTCAAACTTCGGTACCATCATGGTATTTTGTCCAATATTATCCTTAACTTATTTATACGAGTCATCGTCTATATGTAAGGTTAAAATATTTTCTCTAAGATTCGTCTTAAGAGGTATTAACGAGAATATGTGTGGTCTCCAACTCAACGCATCTACCATTATGTTCATTGCTCCTTTAATGTAAGTAATATCAAAGTCATATTCACTAAGTAATTATGGCCAACGTCTTTGTCTTGCATTCAAGTCACTCTATGTAAATATATGTTGCAATCCACAGTGATATGTCTTTAATTCAATTTTCCATCCAATCAGATAATGTCTTCAAACTCTCAAGGAATATACAATTTCTAATAACTCCAAGTCATGCACTGCATAGTTATCTTCATGCTTTCTCAATTTCCTTGAAATGTAAGTGATCACTCGATCGTCTTGCATCAAAAATCTTCCTAAACCTTCCTTTAATGCATCTGTGCATACTAAGAATTATTTGTCCATGTCAGGAACCTTCAGTATTGGTGCATTCGTTAACAACTCTTTGAGATTTTGAAATTCTTCCATGCATTTTTCACTCCATATGAAATTCTTGTTTTTCTTCTACAATTATGTGATTGGATTTTCTCTCTTCAAAAGACCTTCGATGAACCATCGGTAATATCCTACTAAAACCATAAATATATGTATGTCTTGTATGTTAGTTGGTGTTGGTCATTCCATTATAGCCTCTAATTTCACTGGATCCACAATGATACTTCACCAGATATGATATGTCCCAAGTAATGAATCTTTGATTGGTAAAAAGAACATTTCGATAGCTTCCTATACAATTTGTTTCTCTTAGACATTGCAGGACCAATCTCAAGTATTCATCGTGCTCTTATTTTGTCCAAGAATATATTAGTATGTCATCAATAAATATTTGAACAAACTTCTCCAAGTATTCACGGAACACCCCATTCATCAAAATCATGAATACCCTTGAGGCATTAGTCAATATGAACAATAAAACTGTAAAATCATAGTGTCTGAATCTCATCTTAAATGTGGTCTTAGGGATATCTTCCTCCTTAATTTGTAACTAGCGATATCTTGATCTCAATTCAATATTTTAAAACATTGTTTCTCCCTTCATCTGATCAAATAAATCATCTATTCTTGGTAACAAATATTGTTTCTTGATCGCCACTTTGTTCAATTGACGATAGTCAATACAAAGTCTCCACGATCCATCCTTATTTCTCACGAAAATAACTAGTGCACCCCACAACAATACGCTTGGGAGTTCTTGCAATAGGTTTAGTTCCAGGTTTCAGATCTATTTTGAACCCCAACTCTCTTTCGGGAGGTAAACCTGGCAACTCTTTTGGAAATATGTTCGTAAACTCTTGAACTACAAGAAGTTTTTCTAATCCTTTTGCATCGCCCTTTTCATTTAGTGCTAATATTGCATATATCTTGCATCCTTTGTTCATTCTCTTATGCAATTGTAGGGAAGAAATGAACCTCAAGGATACTCCCTAGTCTCTTCCTACAATTACTCTACTCTATCCCAAATCATCGTCAAACTTAATTGTTTTGTCTTACAGTTAAGTATTGCATCATGCGATTCCAACCATTCCATTCCTATCACTATGTTATAAGATCTTAATATCATGATGTATAGGTTTCCTTCATTACAAAATCTCCCAAGTTAATTCTACAGTCTGTAACCTTTCCTCCAACTTTTTGTTTGGCACCAAATTTCATTTCTATATATATGAACTCGTCCTGCTTGACTGACTTTACCTTAATTATCTTAATCACTGCACTAGAAATAAATCTCTCTGTAGCACCTGGATCTATAAAAATACTAAAATTTTGATCAGCGATCATACCTGATGTCTCAAGCATAGTGTATTGGTTCTCGACCTGGCGGTTGTTCACCACTGTATGTATCCTGTGGGCCTTGCCCAAATCTCCAACTGTAGTGGATCCTGATGATCTGGCCGCTCCGGCCTTCTCAATCGGACAATCTCACTAGTAATGTGGCTCCCCACATGTCCAACATCCAGTCTTCGGTCCAATTCTCCTGGTCCCCGAAGTATAAGTTGTTGGCCTAGAAGTCTGTGATCCCGGTCTGTTCTGTTGAACATGCCTAAAATGTTTTTGTTGTTGAGGATGACAATGTTGTTGGATAACTGCACTATTATTGGCCAAACGGTCACGGGGAAGATTTGACTAGTTGTGAACAAGAGGACGTGGAGGCGATTGTCCAATAGGGAGATGAGACGAATGAAGGTGGACTACATGGATGCAAGTGACATGGAGGAAGGAATATGGAACATGGTTGGAGATGAGTGGAGGTGACGTAGAATGACATGTGGGCGGTATTAGTGAGTGGAAGGGAGTGGAGGACAGATGGTGTGTGGTGAGAAGGGAAAAAATAGATACATGGGAGGTGATAGTAGTGAGTGGAGGATAGGTGTTGGGTGGTGATAGGAGCGGTATCAGGAGGTAGTTTGGAAAGATTCCAGAAGGGGGAGTAGGTGGTAAGAAGATTACAAAGGGGGGGGGTCTGAAATCATGAGCCGCCACGTTAGGTGGGCTCGAGTGTGAGGAAACCACTTTTCTAGAACCCCCCCCTATCGTTAAAGGTATAAAGGTCGCGTGGGTCGAAATGTTGTGAGGACCGTCAATCTAGAGATGATGGATGTCATCGATGGAGATTAGCGCGGGGGTTAGGTGCTACATGAAAAAGTGTCTTGTCTCTTCACGATTTGAAACCTCAAACACATAAGAACCATTGATCTATTATGACTGTCAGATCTTCACCGTCGATCAAGTAAATCCTTTTGTTTGCTAGTAATTCAGGCCCAAAATGGACTATTTTGATTTGCTGCCAGTTTCTGCAGAAGCTTACTGAGATTTCATCAGATTTATCAGACCTGGATATCTCTTACATACACAAAAACTTGGTGGACCTATTCCATGCTCCATTAGTGGAAAATGTGATGACAAGCATTCGAAACTCAAACAAGACATGCAATCATCTTTCAAGAAAATGAAAAATATGGTGCAAAATAATTTAAGTCGAGCAGGAGCCGTGAAGATTAATGTAGAAAAATGGAGAAGAGGCTAAGCAATCAACCACAAAAACATGGAATTGATGGGTGCATATGGTAAAGGAGGGAAAAGGGAAGGGTTGCAGACATAGGTTACAACATGGACCTTCATGTTGGAGGTGTAATCATGAAGTGTGAAGCACATTTCCATGGTCTCCAACCATGCCTTGATGGCTAATCCATTTTTGGCACCCTGGAAATCGAGAAACTTCACTTTCTCGAGTTCTTTGTGTATACTACTACTACCAGTTGGTACACGTTGTGAACCCTCATTGGGCATATACTATCTTCCCTCATCTTGATCCAGGCAGTTGATCAACAACTCTGACATCCTCTAGAAGGATCTCATCATACCTACCACATCTCCCACAACAACTTACTCCTGCTCAATAGTATGTTCATCTCCCTGGGGGTTATACCCCTCTGGCATGGATATTATCGAAGGTGCCACACCTCTTCCTCCAGGTCCATATTGTCTACTTCCCCTACATCCTCTAACCATGATTACCTACATGGAAAATTTCAAAATTAATTAGTGATACATCTTTAATCATTTATTTAACACAGGGGGAGGTGTAACGGTCCAATGTCCCAGGGTTGAACCCACTTTGATATCATATTTAATGACCCCTCTGTTACGACATCAAAAGTAGGTGAGTACCATAGTGGTAAAAAATAATTTTTAAACATCATCTAGTTTAAGTGGTATGCGACAAGACATACATCAATAATTCACATTCTATTCTCATCTACAACACATCACAGCAAGAATCAAATAAAACATCAGTGTTACTAACAAATAAATCACATCACATAAGATAACAAAAATGTCTACTCGCCAACCTACCCTATAAGGTTAGGACCTCCAAGACACATAATCAATGCTCAAATCTAGGATTCATCCAATTGATTTTGACCATTTAAGGTCTCGGGACTGGTGATTGTTCTGAGGAACATGGAGGTATCTACTCCCATAACCAACTCAACCTAGACTCGGGACTATATTGACAAAAAGGTACTTAATCATGACACAATCAAATTCAGTCAATCACCTAATATATCAGTACCAAATTTGTTAGTTCATCATACCATTTAACATCACAAGAAACTACTAAATCGTCTAGTTTCATTCCATTATAAAATCATTGCTAATATCATAACATGTCAGTGTAATAATCCACTTAGTACGCTCTACAAGTAAACCATTTTAACCAATTTAACTCTTGCCCAAAAATGCATCATTAATGTGACAATCACTTAGTATCAATGCAATGTAAACAATCACCAAAATCAAAGTTTATTTAATATGGATACCAAATATATAACTAAATTATATGGCATGACGAATGTATAATAACATTAAGGATAGGTGATAATCAAAGTAATAACTCTAGTAATCATCATCTTGTTATCTTAAATTAAATGTAACAATGTATAATGCCCATACTATAAAAGAATATCTAAAGTACTCCTTACACAAATGTAAGTCCTCTTTTAATAGTTAAAATCTACTTAATTAAAATTGCTCCCTTTTTAATAGTTATCATTCCACTTCTAGACAAATTTTCTTCTCTTAAAGAATTCAAGCAATAATTTGATGTTGTTAAATTAGAAAAAACTAATTCCTTTTTGATATTTTAAGTGTAAAAATTTATTGAGTAATTTTCAATAATTACCATTATTACTATAATTCACTAATGTCACTCGCCCTTATTACTCATCATAAATCCCTTGTTGATGACTTGATACTACCTAGATATCTTATCATAGACCCCAAAGAATATCATGTATTCTTATGATAAAAATGCATTCCAATATAAATTTTAAGATTCATTCACCTTAAGGTACGAGTAGGGTCACTTTGGTTGGTCGTGAAATCTCATTTCAATCTTTTAAGAATAAAACAGAATTTATTTTAATTGGAAGAGATATATTGGAAAACGTTTTATTGTACCTTACATATGTAAGAATAAAAAAAATAATAATCAACAAACCCTACTCAAGGATATTTTTAAAATAAAAACAAGGGATAGTCTACATGCTAAGATAATTGATCTATCATTCTAGAATTTACAAGATGAATTTGCCACGACTATTGCTAAATAATTATACAATGATCATAACCATTCAAATATAGATTGTAAATTAATTCTACCTCGTCTCTTTAAATTGCAAAGTTTCCATTAATTTTTGCGGCTACTATGATTGAAATATCACATCAATTTATAAATTTGGGCGACCATGATTGAAATATCACATCAATTTATAAATTTGGATATGCATATAGGTTTGCAAGACCATGAGAGTTTCCATTTATTCAAATTGTAAGCTAGTTTTGGTAGTGACCGACCAATTCTAGAATTTCTGAATTGCCAAAACTTTTAAAATAACCAATGATATTATAGTTCTGGGTTCACAACATTTTGACAGTGAATATAATTTCTAAATCAGGATTGAAATTAATAAAACAATCAACAAACTATGAACTCAAGGTTGTGAATTCATTGGGCAGTGAACAATGAAATTATGTATTGTAAATTAACTAACAGTGATCAATTTAATTTCTAATTTATGTATTATAAATTAAATGAAAGCGAACAATGTACTCAATTCTAAAATACTCAATAACATCTCAGCGAACCTTGTAAAATTTATTTCTATAAGAAAATTTATTATACAGATACCATGACAAAATTAAGCTCATGGATTAAATGAATCATTGTAGTGACCCAATAAAATCCAACTCCAGAAATTACACATAAGTCATAGCGATCAAGAAAAAATTAGATCCATATTTTCAACACATATCAACTGTGAATTTAAATGAATTTAAATTCTAATATGTTTATTTTCTCTTGTTACAATTAAAATTTTCAGAAATAAAAATACTAGAACCGATGAAGATGGAATTGAAGATGTCCTTCAGCGACTTGTGCTCCTTGTTTTTGCTAATCACAGAGATTTCAACGGTACCTCCCAGCCAATGCTAGGGGTACTCTTCTTCCCCCTTAGCCCCCCGAGCCACAAAGAGGCCACACACAGGAAACCAACAAAAAATAGTTCCAAGGCTTGCCTCGCAAGAAAGAGCTTCCACGCTTTCTAAAAACTTGGTATCCCAACTCTCACAAGTAAAACACAGTTCACAAAATTTTGGTAGCATAACATTACCAAGAATAAGTGAGCTCCATTTCCCTTCTATCACATTTGTTTTATAGAAAAATCCCCAAAGACACATGTCATCATGCACAATTAATTATCTTTTTAGTTAATTTAATTAATATTATTCACCCACACACTTGTCACCATTTCCCCAAGTTGCACAAGTATTTACCATTTTTATTTTATTTAAAATCCAATTTCTCTCACATTCCCCAATGTGTTCCTATTTTTTCTCTTAGGTGTACCTTTGTTCCCCAAATTCTCATTTAATGAGTGTCCCCTAACTAGATCTTAGTTAGATTTGGATTAGGAGTCTTCTTTTAGTTAGACTAGTTGTAGTTTGACTCAAGATACTACTCTATGTGTACTCCTATTCTCTCATATTATTATTATTATTATTATTATTAAATCCATTTTATTAATTTCTTGCACACATTTGCATTTTATTCAACCTTTAAATTTTATTCTCCTTTTTCCTAGAGTTTGATTATATTCTCAAATCTTTTAACTTAAATCATAATTCATTTAATCCTTTTAAATTTAGACTTAGATTTAATTTTAGACTTAGGCTTAGACTTTTGTTACTCTTTAATTAATTGATAATTTACTGTTTAATTAATTATTTTATTTTAACAAGGTCTAATCATTTTAATGTTTTTCTAGGCCACCTAGATTTGTTGACTCAAGTTTTAATTACACCATGTGCCCTTCAAGATGCACCTCCGTGATCCAAGGGTGCCACTCGCCTTAGACTGGTTTTAGAATTTTTTCTAACCCTTGGAGTCAACACTCCACTCGGTCGACCTTATGAGAGACTAAGGGCTTCTAAGGATTAAAGACTCTACCTTATTGCACGCCTCTTAGAAATCTTCATGAGCGATTGTCTCAGTCCTCCCTCGTGACATCGTGGACCTCTTAAACTAGGTAATCATTAACCTACCATTCAGACCATGGCAAGAGTACTAGTAAGTCGTGACAGGATCATTCCCACACCTCTACCTCAAATGTATTGTTTATGTGTATGACCCCTTTATTCCTTATGTGAGTCGGATTAGCAAGCATCGTCAAACCTACATCCACTGGAATAAACATTATCAATAATCCATATACATAAATCTTACTAAATCAATCATATATCACATGTGCGAAAAATAAAATGCTTAAACAAATACAATCCACTCCCTAACTCAATCTGAAGTCCAAGGAAGTCCATTGATGCCATCAACATCCATAACTTGTCATGTGTCATGCACACTCAAGAAAAATCGTCAATAGCATCTGCCAATACATATACATCAAAATAGCAATAAGTCACAACACATCATCATCATCATATATATAACCCATAATTGAAATGAAATCATAATATACCATAATCGAATCCCTTGCACGCATATGTCCTCAAAGAATATGTCAATAAAAGTGTGCTAAGTGGAGCAGGATGTTACATGGTGTAATTAAAACTTGAGTCCCTAGCTAAGATATTCCATGGCCATTCATTACATTGGATCCCAGGAGGGAAGTGGGATAGACCGAGGGATTGTGTGGCAAAGAAGGGGATCCCATTCCTTGGGTTGTGCAGGTTCAACGGAAATAGAGATTGTGGATTAGAATTGTTACTACAATTAGAAATATGGGTATTGAGAAATGTGAGGATAGTGGTCAGCCATGAGATTCGAACCTCCTTATGGATTCATAGCCCCATCACGGGGTTGACCTATTATTAAGAGAAATGGAATAAAAAGACTTGTGGTTGGGAGGAAGGTCCTTCGTAGGCAGTGAATTGGTGATTTATCAAGAGATAAGTGCTATGTTATATCTCTTATGTTTAACTCCATTGTGTAAATGTTTTATGTAAATGTTGTGTTTTCTTAAGTAGTTGCATTCACGAATTTAAAGTTTGTTGTTCATTGCATGAGCTTGTATGAAATGTTGTGTATATTTCCACATTTGAATTTGTATATTTGTTGAAAATGGTAATAACAAGACTCAGCGTTGGGGTTGGGTACATTACAGAGTGGTATAAGATATTTTGGTTGAACACCAAACCCATATGGGACAAAGATTAGCACAAATTTGGTAAATTCGTTGTTACAGAGGTTTGATTTGCATCAAATTTAGAGAAATTTGTAAAAATGGAGTGAAATCCCCAAATTTTTAAGAAAATCTAGGTGAAATTTGCACTCAGAATGGTTGAAGAGGTGATTAACGACACCAATCTCCAAGTTGCAGAGTTAAAAAATATATTTGGGAGGTCAAATTCCATGTTTTCATGATGAATATGAAGTTTAGAGAATCAACAACTCACATCACTTGGATATTAATATCAATGGTTGAGATTCACCTTGGGTCCGTTAAAAAATCTTGATTCGCTGAAAATTCCAGAATTCGACGAAATTTGATGAAGTGGGAACAAAACTTAGTTCATCGAAGAAGACAATTTCGTCATTGATGAAGAAAAATCAAAGTTGCTTTAAAATATCAAAATTTGTTGAAGTTTGGAGAAGTTTTTGGAATTGACGGCTGAGATCGCATTGATCTTGAGAGAAACAATCCAAATACATCGCAGATTTGGTCAAAAATTTAAGTTAAATGAGTTCGAAGATGTGAAGAAAATTTAAGATCGTTAAAAAAGGGAGTTATTTGGAAATCACTAATCATCAATGGATTTTTTCGAAGGTTGTCAAAAAAGTGGATCCTTTCCAATATCGTTGATAGAGATTTTTAGAAATCATTGATTATCAATGGATTTTTTTGGAGTTCGTCGAAAAAGTGAAGTTTTTCCAAGATCGTCAATGGAGTTTTTTGGAAATAATCAATCATCATTGAAGTTTTTTGTAGGTCACTGAAAAAGTGGAGTTTTTCCAAGATCCCCGATGGATTTTTTTGGAAATCATCGATCACCAATGGAGTTTTTCAAAGGCCACATAAAAAGTGGAGCTTTTCCAAGATCACTGATAGAAGCTTTTTTGTCAATCATCAATACAAAGGTTTTCATCGATCGTCGATACAAAGGATTTCACCTATCACCAATAGAAGGATTTTCATTGATAATCAATGAAGGGAAAGGAGGATGATGACATGCCCAATTCATGGGATGATAGGTGGACATAAGCAACCACATGCCACACCATGTCATCCAAATTTCCACCTTAGTAAAGATGATATATTTTATTAAAAAATAAAGTATGGAGCCAAAACCTTGTTTCGTCCATCATGAGAGAAAACAAAGTCAGGATCATATGAAAATTAAAGGGTATCTCTATAGGGATGAAGGCTACAAAAGTTTCAATGAGGGCCATGGGTCAATTTTGCTTCAATTCTTTGGAAAATGCATAGTGGTTTTTAAGGATCTGGGTAGTGCTTAGTGATCGAGACCCAGATAAGGATAAATGTTTTATAGAGAGTTCAAAAC
The DNA here is from genome assembly GCA_032191745.1 of Picea mariana. Taxonomy (NCBI): domain Eukaryota; kingdom Viridiplantae; phylum Streptophyta; class Pinopsida; order Pinales; family Pinaceae; genus Picea; species Picea mariana. Next base: position 5,125 of record JASDQU010224293.1, on the reverse strand, counting down.
GAAAAGATGAAGATACCCAGTTGGGATTTTGGTAAAATTCAAAAGGGTTTGGAGTAGAGATGAAATGGGAAAAAATGCAATATTCCCTGGCACTTTTTAGGGATTTTTGAAATATTCGGAGGAGGAAAAGCGACCCTAGATCAACAATATAGAAAATTTTATTTACTAGACATTTTACCTACTCATCAATATGAACAACTTTGTATTGAGAAAGTTTTTCCTAGTTTTTCTCCATTTGAGAGATAGCCAATTTTGGCTAAAAATTCAAGTCTGAAGAAAATGTAAAATGTGCAAAGTCATCAATTTCATATTTATATAGAATTTGACTAGAGTGTCAGTTCCTGAATCTAAAAATTATTATGTGCTCAAAATCATAAATCCTATATATGCTCGATATAAATGTTTTTATGGTTCCTAACATATTTTGTTCTACATGTAGTATAAAATGGTCTCTCGGAGAAATTGCACCATTACAACAGAACTCAGAATAAAATGGTCTCTCGGTATAAATTGTTCTATATTTTGTTCTACATATTTTAGCTCAGAACTTAGAATTAGGAATGAGTATATCCATTAGAAAGGTAATATATAGGATAACATGACAAAAGGATTAATTTCTCCGAGGAAACATTCAATTTTTTCATAAAGTTGCAAGAAAATGGACAATTGGACTCTAGGAACCATGCAACTGCTTAAAATGAAAGTTTCCAAAACAATGTCAATTTTGGAAAAGCATTTTCACATGGTATAGATTCATGCCAGATGAAAATACTAAGTAATACTAAAGATACTCATGATGATTCCTATGTATTGGTGTAGAGGCACATTTAGAGTGCATTAGCCTCATAATAAAAAGGGGCTAAGTTTTTAATAATACGGTAATTTTTCATTAGTAGGGGAACACTTGAGGTTAGAGTGTTATGTCAAAGGCTTATTGACAATATGATCATATGACTTAAATAAGGATCATGTAGGTCTATTGTGTAGTATAAATCTATGGTCCAATGGACATGGAAGAAGGACAAAGCTTGCAAATTTGGTTGTGATAATAAAGAGTCGTAGAGGGAAGTGCAGAGCTACAAAGTAGGAAATTAAAGTTTGATAAGGGATCTCTAAGAGTAGATCCAAAATTGATATTCAGTTTTTGCAGAGTTTGAATGACTTGTAAATACATGTCAACATGGAATCTCACATGAAACATGAATACTGTTGATTAAGGTTGGTTGTCATTAATGTCAACCCTTGAAGAAAGCCCTACAGCACAAAGGTTTGGGTAATGGACCCAAGATTTTTTTATGTAAAGATGACTCATTATTGTCTTGTCATGGTTGATAAGAAGTAAAGGTGGATGAACTCAAAAGTGGTCCCCTTATGGTGAAATCCCTCACGGGAAGACGCTTTGCGGAGTAAGAGAACCCATTCTTAATTGTGGAATAATGAGATAAATGACAATGAATTTGTTAGGTAAACTATCCTGGATGGATATTTCTTTTCATTCCATTTCCGGTGGTATGTGTAACGTCATATAACTCCTCACGGTTAGAGAGTTATGGCCATGAGAAGTTGGAGACCTCAGGTTTGGGTAATGGACCCAAGTTTGTTTGATGGATAATGGTATGAGTTATGATATATTTTTAGATAATACTATTCTATATGGATAGTACATGTCATTCCATTTTTTTTGGCATGTGGAACGTAACATAACTCCTCACAGTTTGAGAGTTATGGCCTTACAAAGTTGGAGGACCCTCATATGTCATCTAGAAGCCCCAAAAGGTCAAAGTAGTCAAAGTGGTTTAAGAGATTTTAAAAGGTAAATAATAAAGTGAAGTAATGAGTGTATTATAATTCAAAGTGAATTAAAAATAAATTATTTCAATGATAAATTTAATGGAGAAATTAGAAGTGGGTTAACCCTAAAATAAGGAAAGTGGGTAAAAGTGACCTAGAAGATGTTTTTAAGGAAGCTACTTGGAGAGTATAAATAAGAGGCAAGCCTCTCTAATTTTAATTACACTTGAGAATATTGAATATCTATAGGTTTATAAGGTAACCAAGGATATCTAAGCCTAAATTCTGAGGGAAGGTGAAGAAAAGAAGGCCGAAATGCAAGGAAGGATAAATTCTTTTGATGGTGTTTTCTAAGGTATGTTATTTATAGGTCATCTCACCATTTTTTCTATAATTGTTTTTATATAATGATTCAGAACATGAAATTTCTATTCCATTGCGAAAAAATATCCAAGTATCAGTGGTAAAAAATTCATCTTATGGGTCATTGTATTTTTGGAGTTACACTCCGCGGAAAATAGGGTTTGTGGCTAGTCCTGAAACTAGTCAAAAACATCGTTTTTGGGTAAAACGTCATAACTTATTCATAACAGATCCACATTCAGTGAAAACAAATGTGTTAGTTAGGGTACAGTCTTTAGTATGTTGTGTAATACTTTAATATCAATTCAACAAACATTTTGTGCGGGGAACGCTCTACAAGGTCGCTCTCTAGAATAATCCAGAATTTAGCAAAGTATGTCATTTTTGCTATAACTCCTTTTCTAAGAGGTTCCAAGTAGTGAAACCTGGAGGAATTGCATAAAAAACAATGAAGAAAATTTTGTATCAGTTTCAGATCTTTATACATTACAGGTACAAAGTTATGATTACTTCAAGTTAGGGTTGTTGACTAATCCAAAACTATGCATGTGAGACTAAAGAAAAGTTTGATGAAAATGCCATTCTCTTGTTGTTGAAGTTAAGGAAGGTTTGCAGGAATGTGATCATATACACTAGGTCTATTATAGAGCTACAAATCAGATTTGGATGATGAAATTGATGAGGGCTTTTAGTTGAGGTACATGTTGAGTACATGGTTGAGACAAGTAGTTGATGAGTTGGCACATACATGAGGTGTATAGTTGATGATTTTGGTACATATTGATGAGTCATAGTTGATGAGTAGTTGATATATGATTGGTACATACTTGGTACATGGTTGGATGCACTTGTTTATGGTATAGGTTATTTGGTACAGGTTGGTGCATGGTTGATGCACTTGTTTATGGTACAGGTTGATTACAGGTTGAGGTACAGGTTGATGCATGGTTGATGCATGGTTTAGATTTATTGGTACAGGTTTACAATGATATATCTCACAATGACAGGTTGACAGTG
>JASDQU010224292.1:0-12885 GCA_032191745.1 Picea mariana | reverse complement strand
GAAAAGATCAAAAAATTAAGGCAGTTCCAATCCAAGAAATAAGTACTGACCATAAGGGCTGATCCTTGTTCTCAAAACAAGTTACCATTTTATCCAGAGCTCACCGGACAGACAGTACCATAGTCCCATCAAAGATTTCATCCAATTATCTTGAAAATGGAGCACAGAATACGGTTTTCCTGTTACACAAAAATAAAATAAAATTGTATATAATAATAACAAATAATTTTTATATTATATGTGAAGCCCTAAAACTAAGGTAACTGTAAATAAAAACTATCCAATATTCAGCCTCAATCTCCTTTGTTTTATCCAATATTCAACCTCTCGAAATATTTCCAGTTAATATTTGACAACGTCTCGAATAGCTTTGATTTTTTAACAATTATATTTGACATCCAAAGATAAATTCAATAAGTTTGAAATAGCTTTGATTTTTTAAAAATTATAAAGAAAACCAGAGTCATTGACAGAAGGATGTCGTGAGCTCGAATACCCAACCTGGGTGCGACTCAAAGAAAGAAAGGAATTATATATCGTAAAAATAAATATACTTATTTAAAATAAAGGTAACTCGAGGTTCGGTCTCACGTTACCTAAGTTACAACCTGAACTCGAGGTTCGGTCTCACGTTACCTAAGTTACAACCTGGAATATCCTTTAAAATTAAATGCTGACCAGTAACAACCGACAAATAATTCGAATATTATATTAGTTAAAGAGACTGTAAGATTAAATACGATTAGACTCAGAGTATCCACAGATGCGGACATATCTCGGCATCCCGAAACCCTCAGATGCGCAGCGTTAGAAGCCGTGAGAGATACTCCCGAACCCATTGGAGAGTTTATAAAGAGTAGTTCCGCAGACACGTTGAATTTAGCGGAACTAAAGTTGAGATGGTTTTGGCCGTGGGAATGGCAGAGTTAGTCAAAGGGAAAGGGGAACGTGACGGTTGTTGGAGATGCGTTGCACCCAATGGTGCCAGATGTGGGTCATTGGAGGACGCTGTGGTTTTGGCCAGATGCCTATCAGTCTTAAATTTAACTTTTGAGGATGATTGGGGAGAAGAAAAAGAAAATTTATGCCCAGCCCATGCTCATAAATTATAATTTCCTGAACCCCTCCAATCAACCCCGGCCCATGCTCATAAATGATAATTTCCATTCCAAATAAACTGTCCTACTTCGTCCAGACAAGCAGTATTGACAAGGGCAACGAAGAGGTTATTTCATATGAAGTTTTCATATCTTGATATAAAACAATAGGGACAGAGTGGTTATCTCTGCCATTTTTAATGTATTCTCCTCTACTTTTACATAATAATCAATTGCATTATATTGTTATCCAGCAGTTTATATTGTTCCTATTTTGCTGGACTAAGGTAAATTATGGAGGTTCACTTGTTTGCAGTAGCCAATCGTATTGCAGCTAGGATGGAGTTTGCATGGCCGCTATGAAGCCCCTTTGTCACTATTAAAGAGGCGTAATATTTTGCAAATTAGATATCTCCCGGGCATATCTTTAGATATAATTTAAAAATATGATGAAATATAGGTTGGCATTTTTCGTTTTAAACATTTTTCTTAAACAATGCAGGAAGACAATGGTGAAGTTCCACCAGGATAGTAATATGGAGCCTCACTGAATAACTCATCGAAAAAATAGCAGAGGTTGTTTTAATATCCAATATTCAACCCCAATTTAAAATCTGAAGCCCTAAAACTAAGGGAACTGTAAATAACAGGATACCTGCCTTTCTCTCTATCTGCATTGCCATGCGTATGTATCTGTGGCTTTCCGCATTCAGCGAGCGATTTGGCATTCTTGTCTCCATCTGCAACATATCATAATATTAAAACAAAGCAAACAAACAACAAATTGCAACAAATAAAACTATGATTTAGCAATACAAGATACCTGCTCCTTAACCCCTGCAACAAAAACCCTCACCCCATCGTCATTCCTTCTCTTTTCTGTACACATCGCCTTCCTTCTCGGTCCCAACAAACCAAACCAAACCAAAAGAAATGGAATCACAAACCAAACCAAAGCCGAAAAAAAATAATCACAAATAATGGAAAACCAGAACAACACAAAGAAAAGAAGGGCATGGCCATGCTTGACTCCAATTTTCAAAACCAAAACAAAACAGACCAATAATAAAACATTCTTCTGCTATCTTAACAAATTATCTACAGGGTTTGAGATGCTCTTCTCTCTAAAGCCCAAATCTGCTCTATTGAACCTCAATCTCCTTTCTCTTATCCAATATTCAACCTCAACTCCAATTTGCTTGCTCAACGCTCTTCTCTTCAGCGCTCTTCTACACTCTTCTATCCAACGCAATTTGCTTAGCGCTCTTCTACACTCATCTATCCAACGTTCAATTCCAGGCTGCTCTGCCGTCTCTCTTCAAAACCAAACCAAATGTTGATCCTCTGTCTCTTCCACCGCCCCAATAAGAACAATCAGATAGGGTTTTCACTTCATTTCGTTTATTGATTTCTTGATTCCGCTGCATGCTCCACTTCATTTCGTTTATTGATTTCTTGATTCCGCTGCATGCTCCCCACTTCGTTTATTGACTTCTTGATTCCGCGGAACACTCCCCACTTCGTTTATTGACTTCTTGATTCCGCGGAACACTCCCCATCTCCGTTGGCACTCTCCCCACAAAAGCTTGTTTCCTTATCACGCTTTCCAAAGAATTGGAAGATTTCCAAAGAATTGGAAAAAAGCTTTCCTCCCCACTCCTTCCATCTTCGTTACAACACTTCCCAAAGAACTGAAAAAAAATGTCCTTCCACCTCCGTTAACAAGCTTACCAATGAACTGACAAAAGATACCTCTGTTAACACGCTTCCCAATGAATTGACAAAAGCTAAGGCTAGCAAAAAGCTTGTAGCAAAAAGCCTGTAGAGAGTTATTTGGGTGGATGATAAGCATTGGGGCTAAGAAAAGTATGTAAAGAGTTATTTGGGTGGAGGATAAGCATGAAACAATACTTAAAGGAATGATGCACCGGGTTAGGTTCTTCATCTCAATGGTCTAAGCAATATTTGAGTGGACTCAATGGTTAAGAACATGTATTTCCTTTTTGGAGATTATAGGTTTAAATCCAAATGGGGTAGGGTATGTATACCTCCGTAGAATTTAGCGTCATTTTTTTATGAAATCAAACCCTAGTGGAATTTATAATGCTACCCTACTTTCACCAACCAAGATTACACGCACATAGACAAAACATTTAAAAGAATCACATTTTCTACATTCACATATTTTTAGCTCCCCATAATATAGAAGGTCACAAGTTCAAATCCAGAGGGGGGCAGGGTATGTATACCTCCGTAGACAATCCCTGTGCGGAGGGGGTCCCTTGTCCCACAAACAAGGGGGTCTATCGCAATCTATTCCTACAACTTCTTCTAAGAAGCCAACATCTAAACACAACCTTTTCAACCATACATTGTCTTGTAAGAAGCAACATCTGAACGCATCCCTTGCAACCATATAACTTCCTTACATGCATGAGTGGTTGGAAAGTATGCATCTTCTATAATTGAGAGTGCAACAAAAATCTGCCTCAATGCCCGTTTCGTAGACTACTTAACCAAAAAAGTTAAATACATAATCACTTGTATCTTTGGCAATCAAGATCTCCAACCTAGCCCGCATCAACAAAACCTTATAATCTACTACTTCGTCCAATGCAAATCTTTCTTGGTAGCAAATTTCATTATCTGAAATGTCGTGCAAATATATGAAGACCCTCTTTACAACAATCCAATGTTTCTTCCCTGGATTTGACATATATCTACTCAAAACTCCCATTGCATGGGCAATCTTTACACTGGTACAAACCATGGAATGTGTTATACTTCCAACAACATTTGCATAAGGAGCATGGGACATGCCCTCTACTTGCTCTTATTCTTGGGACACTTTTATGTGTATAACTTTGAGCTGACAAGAATATGTATATTGACATGTTTACATTCTTGCATTTTAAATCTCTGTAATATCATCTCAACATACTTTCTCCAATTCAACCAGAGTTTCTGGTTTAAAAATCACTTTTAATTTCCATGCCCAAAATTAAAATTTACAACACTAATATCCTTCATATGAAATTGAGATGATAGTTGAGATTTAATATCCTTGATGATTTCCTTAAATTTGTTTTCAACTAACAACATATCATCAAAACATAATTCCACAAAAACAAAGTAGGTTGCCAACACTGATAGATTGTGTTGGGATGCAAATTCTACCTGCATGCAAATAATACAACCACATATCCAACATTCCTTATCTGGAAGACTATATTTCTCCTACTATGATCAATTAGACAAGATATTCCATGAACCAACTTTCATTAGGAACTTTCTATGTCTTGTATTTCTTCCACATTATCCACAAAGCCATCAAGATCACTATAAGGGTTCAAAACTTTTGTAACTTTCTATGAGAAAAACCAATTATAATGGGATTTGGACTTTTTAACTTACCATCAACTGAGTCAACCACCTGTGGATTTACCAATAGAGGTACGAACAATCCCTATGAAGCTCTTCTCAATGGGTGCAGACAACAATTGTTGGTGTCAAATAGAATGGGATGAGACTTGCTAGGGTTAATGTTGTATGCTTTGCATTAAGACCTTTTGAGGCACATTGTTCTTATTTTAATGCACTATTTGGGTCCAACCACCTTTAATAGATTATTTTCCTTTCAATCTATTTGTGATTAATGAGATTGAGTGGTTGGGGTAACCAAGGAGTTGGACTAGCCCATCAATAGAAAATCACAAATGTAATCATCTAGGATTTGAGAAGAGAAATAGGAATTTGACAAGTTAATATACCTAGTAGGTTGTCTTTTCTTTTTGTCTCTAACCCTTATGAGGAAAAAATTTGTTAAGTCCTTGGACAAGTTAACTTTGACACAAACCCTATGTTGAAGCCTAGTGTAAATAAGTAGTTAAAGCTCATGGCATATAAATCCACCAATAGGGGCCAATATTTTCTATAGAAAATGGCATAGTTGCATTAGGAGGCCAATAATTTAAACCCAAAACTAGGAAGGAGATTTGGGTTGCTTCATCAACAAAAACCATTCACTTGGACATGGAAAAAAATACCACTAATGTACTTTTTATAGAACCACGAGATGCACTAGATGACTTCAAGAACACAAGCCTTTTCAAAAAACTAGAATATATAAAACCCTTTAGTCAAGTTGTAGGTATGGATACACTTCCATCCATGTGGCTTCCAAACCTCCCTAACCTTACTCCTAATCACAATTTCAGCCAAGACACAACCCACAAAATAACCCAAAAGAGTTTTCCTCCCAAAATTAATTGCATACTTTGTCATATTTAAATATGTAGATACCAATATGGATCTCATCGATTTTAATATTATCTCGCAGTACGCCTTAGGTATAAATTTCCTTGTTGCCTTTTGATGTGACATCGCTGCTTCCAAGCCTTAATTCCCACTTCTAAAAATAATGATGGAATTATTAGGCTTGGGGGTGTCCATTTATATTTACCCCAAAAGCCTTATGCTAACATTGTAGGAAACCAATTAGACATACCTACACCAAATTAGTTGTGAGAAGACTAAGATTAAATTTGTCATGGATTCAAGATTTTATGCAATCTTTAGAGCATCACATGAACCTTAAATCTCCTTTTAGTTTTATTTAGATTTAGTTCTTAAAAACACATTTAGATTCGACAATCATAATAAATTTATCCTTAAGTAATTTAAGGAACTAAACTTAGATACCCTCATAAAGAATCTAGAGATGTAATCTCCATTAGCCTAGTAGAATAATTAGAACTAAAAAGTCCAAATATAATCCTACAAATTGTTCCATAATCCTATAAATTGTTCTAGATGGATTTACCATTAACCTATCTTAGATGTTTTGTTAAACAAAACTTAGAGACATAAATTTAAGTAGTTAGCCCAGGTGCTTTCACTTGGAAAACTTTGGTCAAACCCAAATATGGTTTTTTATCTAGTCCCTCATCCTTGGAGACTTGTTTCCTCACCATTGATAGGTCCACATTTTACATCCACCAACCCAAATGCCCCTTTTATAGTTACCCTAAAAACCTTAAACATGTGTTTTGGTTATGTAGCTTCACTAAATTTGTGTAGAACTAGGTTTATAAATTTTGTATCGAAAGCTTGGAAAACTTTGGTCAAAACCAAATATGGTTTTTTATCTAGTCCCTCATCCTTGGAGGCTTGTTTCCTCGCCATTGGTTGGTCCACTTTTTATATCCACCAACCCAAATTCCCCTTTTATAGTTACCCTAAAAACCTTAAACATGTGTTTTGGTTATGTAGCTTCACTAAATTTGTGTAGAACTAGGGTTATAAATTTTGTATCGGAATCTTTCTTACCCCTATCTCATGGAAAGGCACCCTTTTAGGAAACAAACTACACTACATTATGGATTTTCAAGAAACTTGGAAGTTCACAAGAATTTAAGTTTTCTTATTTGAAAGAAAAGGAATGATTGTGTGTTTAATTAGCTCTAACATACTCATTGTTTCTCTTGGATTGATCATTAACTAATTTGTGAAAATATCTATATATATAGGTGTAGGGTATTTGTTCTATGAAATGGCTTCCCCGGTGTCGGGTGGTGGGGGGTCTTCGGCGTTGGGAACCCATCGTTGTTCCATGAAGTTGTAATCGTTACCATGCTCATTCTCGTCGTTCCCACCATTCCCTGCCTTCTCGTTCATCACCTCGTTCCACGGTCCTCCTCGCAACAACTTCACATCCTATCCATGCATTCAATGTAGGGTGGCGTCCTGTTTGAACCTCCCGTGCTCAACCTCCCTTGTCCTAAATTGCGATCGGGACCTACTCTGCTCCTGCCATACACTGAAACAAGTTGTTGTAGATACCCTGCCATAGACCAATACAAGTTGCTACGGAAAAACTACCATAGACCGAAACAAGTTGTTGAGGACAAAGACAAATTGCGTGCGCCTAACCAAACCAGGTACCACTCAACCATACAAAACACACTTACTGAATTTTTTATTTACCAATAGGCCAAACTCCTGCTAACTAGGTTCGACTAAGGCCATACCAAATTAACCAAAAGAATAATTGTTTGAAACACTCTTCAGTCTCCTGTTAGATAGGCACGCCCATGTTCCATATCAAAACCTGTGAAAATGATCCTAGTGATGAAAACCGTCAAGCTGGAAATCGGGATCGCCATAGCCGCTGGTTTTCTTACTGAAATGATAGCTAAAATAAAGCGCCCACATTTACTAACCCCATGACATACGTTATTGTGATTAAATAAACATAATATTTAGGAACGAAGGAGGAGTGAGTATGCAAGAAGGAAAATGTAGACAATCAGAGGCATTGAATTGTTAAGGAGAAGAATATGCATTTTCATCCTCTGCTCTCTTCGAGATACGAGACTTAGTAACAGGGGGTTCTCAAAAACAAAGATGGAATCAAATAAAGTGAGCATGAAGGAAAGTGAAAGTGGGTTCTTGATTCAATGACAGGGGTTCTAAAAAATGTATATGGAATTAGAGAAAGTGGGCACAATCCTCTGTTTGAGACCTATAATCCTCTGTTTCGCCAAACACTACACAAAGGAACCCTGTTTTAACCATTTTACCGAATCATTTTCATGCTTGCTTACATGGAAGATTATTGGTTGTAATCCTTTGTGGATTAGGCTCATCTTCTTCCCAAATAAAGCAATTTTGGTGACTAGTAAACATGACTATTATTGATTTTTTCAAGGTACACCCAGGTTGAAAAGTTGATTGTTTGCATACATATGAAAGAAAATACACATAAAGACCTGTTGTGCTCCCCAATGGGGCACCATTTGGAATTTGTTTCATGTCAGTATTGCCCCAAAAAAATCAATATAGATGCTAAGTTTGTAATGTAGTTTGCATCAAACTCTGCATCCAACATAGCATTGTGTTTTTTCACATTGACAATTTCTTACAAAATTGTTCCAACAAATTTTCAAATGAGGGTTTACATACAAGTATGAACCCACTTCTAAGATGAAATTTTCACTGGAGGGGCAACATGAATGTACACAAAATTCATACTTTGACTAGGAGGGAGTGACTTTGACCACTTAGGAAATGAATACAAATCGTTGGCATCTGGTTTGGAGAGACCCCATAAAGTACCATACAGTCTTCAAATAGAGAGGTCGAGAGTTTCCAGTGTATGGTGTGGAGATCTATTGGTGATAGATGCAACATATATGTACTAAGTATTTCCCAACTGACTCCAAGAACTCCTGAGCCTCTGCAAGATAGCCAACCTAACATCCTCTGTAGATTGTGAACAATAAAATAGTATCAATATTGTTTTTGTATTGAAAAATCACCAAGGCATTATGATAGCATCAATTGCATAGTTTCAACCCACATTATTGCTTGAAAATCAATTTTTTTTCATAACACAATCAACATTTTTAGTTTTCACCCCACATTATTGCATGAAAATCATAGTGTTTTCATAGCACAATCAACATTTATAGTTATTTTCTCAATTATTTATTTCTATAAACTACCACTAAGTGCAACAAAAATTAAGGCATGAGGATAGTAAAACATAAAAACTATATAAACTAATATTTTAAATTTTAGTAGAGTTTAACTGTAAAATTCAAAACTATTATTGAATTTTTTCCTTGTTTGGCCAAGATTGAGGTTGCTTTTCTTATGTCACACTACATTATTTTTATCAGCATTGCTTTTATATTTTTTCCTTGGCTCATTCCTGTCGAAGTTGAATTGTGGTAGCCAAAATTTAATATTAGGAGAACTTACTCTGTGGGAAAGTAGGAAGAGGAGAACTATATTTAGGTGCAGGAGAGTGCTTTGGCTTCAGAATTGTAGTTCGAGCAGAAGATCCCAAACTTGATCCAGGATTAGGCACAGTGACTGCAAGTAGAACAATCATTAAAAGCATCACCATCAACATGACTGAAACAAATTGAAACCAAATTAATCTCATCCTATAAGACAATAAAACCTGGGAGAAGTTGGTTGTCTCCAACATTTCCACCTTGAAGTCTAGCTAAAATTCCCACAACTAGACCATTGTTGTAGGTTGCAAGTGTTTTTTTTCTCATAGTCATCTCTTGCATTTGCAAAGTTATCATTGTGATCAAGTCCTCCAATAAGAGCCCCAACTAAAACATTCAGATCATTTCCTTGGTGGTCGAACCATGTGGCATATTCTCCTCTACAACTAACGAATGGTGAATCCTCTACGTATGATACAATGGAGGAATCTCTATGATGAACCTGGCGAGGATAGTTTGGACCATATCCTACCATGTAGATTGTAGCTCTTGGGCTGTCACCAAGTATGTAATCAACCTACAAGAACATGGTTTTAGCAAAAGGAATGAATAGGAATTAAGGCTTTTTAGATATTGGACTCATTAATTTATCTTATTGAGCAGAGTCCATCAACTAAACATAGGTTCCCAGATAAATTTTAGCCCATCATGGGTTTCATAACTACTATAACTTTGAATTAACCAATGCTAACAATTGAGATGGATCCACTTCTCCACCGGGGCATTGCAGTTGTTTTCCAATAGAATACAAATAATCAGAGTAGACTATGAGAAGGAATGAGGCACTCATCACAAAATGTATGTTGTTCCATTTATGCCAATACAATAGCCCACCTGAACAACCAATGAAACACTCCTCCATTCCACTTTGTGGCTTGCAATCAATATTATGTATTCTCGAAGTCAAATTGATGAAGCCAAACCCGATGTTCATTGTACATTGTAGCCATTCTTCTGAAGCCACACACACATGAAATATTCATCTTCTTCTTGGTATTGTTGCATTACTGCCTTGTTTTTCCCACCCCTGCCTTGCATGAAGAAATTATCACAAACCAAAGACAATGTCAATTGTCCATTCAATTTCTATCTAAACTAATTGAGTTGATTAACAACCCAATCTAGTCATTGGCATTGAGGCTTGCATTGTAAGTTGAAGGAAGATACTACTTATAACTAGATAAAGTTCATTGGATATATTGAGATTTCAAATCATGATCAATTGTTAATGATCAATTATAGATGAAATTGTAGAAAAACTTGGGAGTAGTATTTAGGATCTGAATTACACATGGAATTTAAATGCAAATACAAAAAGTTCACTAGTAGCCAACAAATAACACTTAAGAATGAAAAGCATCCACAAAATGTATATCAAATACTCATCGACGGTGTCAGAAATTTAAATTGCACACATTAAGACAAATAACACACTGGGAAATCAAACTCCTGACAAGCATGATGCTAATTAAATTAAAAAACAATTTCATTGCAGGCAAGTTGCATTTACAGACTAATAACTAGAACAACAGAGGCTCAAACTGTTGACTTACAAATAACAAGTTATTGGAAAAATAACTAAAAAAGAGTCCCAAAAGATTCACTAGTTCTACCATGTTCTTCATTTTCTTGAAATATTTTCTCTTGGGCTGATTGATCCAGGATTGGATCTCGGAGCCAAGATGGGGTCTAGGAAGGCCTAAAAATAAAAGTTCTCAGGATCTCTTCAAAACGGACATGTGTGTAGGCATCGTCGATATGAAACCAACAAAACTTGAATGGGCTCAAACGGATATTGAATGACCAAGATATCATGATTTGTTCGTTTTGCCAAACATGCAAAATTTGTTGACTGTACAGTCTGTATAGTCCGTACAGTGTTGATGTGGCAGCTGACTGTACAGGCCGTATGACCCTACAGGTGACGTGGAAGTGATGCGTTGGTGCTTACTGGGTAGTTGATGGCCGACAGATTGATGAGTGATATGGTGACACATGGCACCACTCCAAGGGTGACACATGGCACGTCCATACAGATGATATGGCAAGGTCGTATAAAACGTGGCAGATGGATGACATGGCAGGTAAAGTGGCATGTGACAGGGAAGACACGGTGCCAGTTGCATGGACCAGTCATATTTGGACACATGGCATGTTCGTAGGCAAGTGTGATGGTGCCACGTGGCCCAGTCTTGGGCTTCCACGTGGCATCCTGTCATTGGATAGTTGTATTTTCAAAAGTTATATGACTCCACGAGAGTCAACCCTGTGACCTCCGGTCTGGGCAAACGTTTTGGAAGGGCTGGGCTACCAGCCCAACCTAGGTGTTGCTTGTAAACCATAGTTTAAATCAAACATTTAAACTTACCAGTGTTGTGTAACACACCCACTACGAAAATCAAATTTTTTGTCGATTTCTCAAGGATCAAAATCCCCGAAATACTCACGGGGGCCTAGCGTCAGCTAGTTCCTCATATGTTCACCTCCATGTGGTTGTGGGTCACGACTACGGGCCGAACCAGTACGTCATCTCTTCTCACTTCGCAACTCAGTGCTACCAGAACATCGAGTCTTTCGACTCTGCAAACCCCGAAGCTCGAAAACAGTGAAACACCGAACCCCGACAGGGCTAGCGAATGGCAAGTTTCCCGCTTGGGGTCTTGTCCACGTGACCCCGCTCCATGTCCACGTGCTTAAGCCAGCCAAGCGCTTATCATCTTTTCACGATTCGGGGAATTGCGATGCATGACTTCTACCTTTCCCCATTCAAATCCCCAAAAATTCCAAGGTCTCCAAAGTTTCCCTCCAAAGGGAGATCGACGGTCATAAGCCTCCCCTGATTCAACGATATGGATCCTTCTGGGGTTTTGATATTCGGGAGTTTGAAATGCAATGACTCCAAGACTCTTTTCCATTCAAATCTCTGAATTCCATTATGGGAATTCGTGTAAGAGATCGACGACTCTTAAGAGTGTGGATCCAACAGTCCACAGGATTTCGAGACTTTTCCCTGAACTCTAACCACTCACCATGCGTCTCCTTTGATGGACGGTCTAGATTCCTTCATCTCTTGCAAGGGTAAAAAGGGTCGTGGCATTAAGGTCTGTGTCTCTTCCTCGAATCTAACAATCATTACAGACCTTGGAACCTTTGAGAGGATCTCACGACACATGGCCTCCCTTAATTGGATGGTCCTCGTCATTTCGCGATTTCGTGACTTGCGACCCCTAGTGACACAGATCCTCTATCAATTCGAATCCCTGGTATCCGAAATACCGATGGACTCTCGATCTCCACCACATGTCCTCCACGGATGGATGGCTCAGATCTATTTTGGGACTTTCATTTTGAAGTTTCCTGACCTCTCGTCATCAGGACTTTCGGAATCCCGAAGTCCGAAATCCCGATACCAACTCCTCTTTCGGGACTTTTTCCTCTGTTCACGAGGGCTTAGCCCTCATGCATCTCCTGACAGATCCAACGACTATCAGTTTTTCTAACTAAGATCTGACGGTTCATATCTATCCCACACTGTGCACTCTCCCACTGCTCCCTGGACATGGAAAAACCAACGGTCCAGATACTCCCACGGACCTTGGGGGTCTACGGTCCTGATTTCTTCACTACTCACGAAGATAAAGGAAAAAGGGGTCAAGGCATTTAACGCCATCGTTTCTTCCTCCAATCTAACGATCGTGAATGACCGCAGATATTCCGACGGGATCTCGTCTGTCAATTGATTCTTATCCACATGCTCCTGTTTCGGGATTTCGCGGGTCGGGGTTTCGGGACTCGCGAGTGCAAGAAAACTCGCACTGAGATACTCTGGGAGCCGAAATGCTGAAAGGTTGAGGTCTACAAAGACCGCTCTCCCTCGCACAAGGTTTTTGAGACTTAACTTCTAACATCCTTCTTTGGGTCCTCAGGTAATTTACACTAGGTTTTGAAGACTAGACTGGAAGGTCTTCTTTAAGGTAAGGGAGTGG
>JASDQU010224290.1:0-17572 GCA_032191745.1 Picea mariana | reverse complement strand
ATCCTTTTTATTCTACCATCTCCACTGCTGTACTTGCCATCAATGACAAGCATACGCTACTTGGTAAACATTTGCCAACAAGTGTCTCATCACAGTCTTATCCCTCTTGCTAGGAGAATCCCCTGGATACAATTCTCTCTTTGTACATCTTTATAGTGTTATCTGCAACATGCTTGATCTGTTAGATCAATCTTGAAAGTCAACACTGACTTCCCTGCTAGTCTCACGGAAAAATTCATCTCCCAGTTTGTCTGAATGGCTTCCTTCTCTGTTACTGAGGAAAAGGAATCTTCTCTACCCTCTCTCTCTCTTGATGAGGTTGTATTGGGTTATGTAAGTAGAATACCCTTCTCATTAAGGGGGAGTATTGAAATATTGTAACTTTGAAGAATATTCTAATTATAATTGAGTTATTATCTTATAGATCAAACCCCCTTTTGTGGATTGATTATGTTGGGACTTATGTATGACCAAATCCCATTTTGTGAATTGGTCAAACCATAGTTATATGGTGGTGTTTGTAAATTCGACCACTGGGATTTGATAAAGTAGTTTTAACCACTATTGGAAGAAGTAAGCCCTACTTGATGAAGAGACATAAGCCTAGCACCTCCTCAACTAGTATTTATAATTGAAGAGGGCACCTCATTTGTTCACTCACACACTCACTTCTAGTGCACATATTTTGAAGATAGCTGCAGTTACAAGAATAAGGAGAGAGAGGGGCATGCTCAGTCCTAGTCTTTTCTTGGTGGTTTTGGTCTTTAGTCTTGGCATTGTATTGGAAATCTATTATTGAGGAAGTTTTTGTTGGGTTTTCTCCGCCATGAGGGTTTCCCTGGATAAAATGATGTGTACCTTGTGATTGTGTTTCTTTCAGTGATCCTGCTTATGTTGTTATGCTCTAGAAAATTGAAAAGAACTTAATAACATCAATAAATTTAACAAGAGTGATGTCTTTTCAAGAGACACTATTGTGTATAAATAGAGGATAGGTTCCTCTCATTTGCACACTCACACACACACTTCTCTTGTGCATCTTGGAGCGCATAAGAAGGTCTAGCGCACAAGTCTTGGAGATAGGTTCTTTTCGTGTTTTGGTCTTGGTATTTTTGGGAGAGCTATAACACATCATTGTATTGGTTGAAGGACTCTATATTGAGGATTTTGGTTGCTGGGTTTTCTTCCCCGTGAGGGTTTCCCAGGATAATCTATGTGTTCTATTGTATATGTGATTGTCCATGTTTTAGTGATCCTACTACATTTTCTATTGGATTAAGTAATTGTAATTATGTAACTAGAAAATTTAAAATTCCAACATGGTATCAGAGCAGGCCTAAATAGAAGCCAGTTATAGATCTAAAAGCCTAAAAGGGAGTCGTTTATAGTCTAGAGACAGTTTCCTAACAAACCAATACCATCAGGAGGTTGGCCCTAGCCTAGAGCACTTTTCCAATCGACTAGTTTTCCTACTTGCAGTTGTTGTAACTAGGGTTTCAACCAAACCCTAAGCTTGATGTTTTTCCAGTTTCTGGGGGAATTTTTACAAGCAATACCACCAAGCAACTCACCTTAGCATAGCGCACCTACTGGTAAGTTCAGTCTTTCAATTTTGGTCATATGTTTTTGTGGTCGCAGGTAGGATGACTACCGAAATCAAAATGGATGAGAAGCTAGATGGAGTTGATAACTTGAGGGCCCCGAGGTACAAAGTAACCCTCCTTCTTGAAGAAAATGAATTGGATAAGTTCATTATAGAATAATTTCAAGAACCTCATTAATACGAAGCTAAGGAAAAATATAAGAAGGACATAGTGAGAGAAAAAAGGATTATTGTAGACTCCAATAAGGACTACCTCATCCATCATGTCTCATCATTATCTTCTCCAAAGAAAATGATGGACACCTTAACCCATCTCTTTGAAGGAATCAACATAAACCGAAGAATGACTTTGAGATCTCAATTGAAGAATGTGAAAATGCAGAAATCAGAAACCATTTACTCGTATTTGTCAAGAGTGAATAAAATCAAGGAGCAGATAGAAGCCATTGGTGACACAATGGAAGGATAAGTGATGATGATGACTACCTTGAATGGACTCCCAACTTCATGGGATGCATTCATCCAAGGAATTTTCTCAAGGAATAATCTTCCCAAGTTTAATAGGCTTGGGGAAGATTGTAACCAGGAAGAAGTTAGGACAACTGCAAGAGAAGGAAAGATGGCAGATGAAGATCAAGCCCTAGCCACTCACACTGGGAAAGGAAAGAAAAAGAAGGATCATTCTTTACCTATGGATTTTAATATGGGTCAAAGAGACAACTCAAATATCATATGTTACTGTTGTCAGGAATTGGGACACTTTGTTAGGGATTTCTCCCTCATTATGGAAATTAAGAATAAGAAATGAAGTAAGAGGCATCAATCTCACACAACTGAATATGATGAGCCTCCTGAGAAGGTTGCAAAGCAAGATGAATCAAGTGATGAGGATTATGTTCTTATCTCAGCCCTCACGGGTACTGTTACTCATGGAAGCGACACTTGGTTGATAGACAATGGTGCTTCCAAGCACATGAGAGGCTTTGAAGACTCCTTATCTAACCTTATTCATAAATATTCACCTCACAAGGTGAAATTGGGTGATGACTATTGATATCCAATCAAAGGTGTTGGAGAATCTTCCTACAAGTTAAACTCAGGAAATCCAATGAAGATGAAGGAATTTCTCTATATTCCAGGTATAAAGAAGAATCTTCTCTCAATTTCATCATTGGACAAGAAAGGATTTAGAGTAGCATTTATTGATGGTCAAGTTCTTATGTGGCCTAGAGGGAAGACCCTTGATGATGCAGTAGTGATTAGAGTTGAAGAAGGAGGTCTATACAAATTAAAAGGACATTCAGACTCTGCAATGGTTCATGATATTGTGAATCCTAGTGAACAATGGCATAGGATATTTTCTCACATACATTACAAAGCTCTTCCAATTGTGAGTAAAATGGTGATAGGTCTTCCAGAAATCCAACCAGAACCAGATGGAGTGTGCAAAGGATGTGCACAAGGAAAGAATGTGAATCACTCCTTTTCCAATAATGCTAGCAGAGCCAAAGGAGTTTTGGACATTGTGCATTCAAATGTGTGTGGACTGATGTCGAAAAATTCACTAAGTGGGTATGTATATTATGTATTTTTCATTGAAGATTACTCACACGAAACTTGGATTTATTTGTTAAAAGCAAAGAATGAAGTTTTTAGAAAATTCAAAGAGTTCAAGGCTCTGGTAGAAAACTTGAAAGAGCGGAAGATAAAGAACTTGCGATTATACAATGGATGTGAATTCACCTTAGAAGAATTCAAGGAGTATTGAAACAAAGTTGGGATTACGAGGGATATTTCTACTCCCTATAACCCTCGACATAATGGAATAGATCAAAACAAATTAATATGATAGTGTACGTGCAAAATAAACGTCCCCACAAGGTGCTTGATGTTAAATTTAGAGCTGCTATTTAGTTCTTTTCAATTTACTAGACACTAATAGCATAAGCAGGATCACTGAGAGAAACACAATCACAAGGTACACAACATTTTATCATGGGAAACCCTCATGGGAGAGAAAACCAAAAAAAAAAACTACCTTAATATAGATTTCCAGTACAATGCCAAGATAAAAAACAAGACCATAAAGAATAACCAAGACTGAGCATGTGAATCTCTCTCCCTCCTCTGGAAACTGCATCTATCTCCAAAATTTGTGCACTAGATGAGTGGCTAAGTGAGTGTATGAGGCGCTAAGCTCACTTATTTATACTAGCCGGGGAACGCTAGTGTGGTGTCTCTTCATCAAGCAGGGCCGACTTCTTCACTTAGTGGCTAAAACCACTTTAATCAGCCCCGGGGTCTGACTTCTCAATTAGCACCATTTAATTAGGGTTTGACCAATCCATAAAATGGGATTTGGTCATACATAAGTCTCGACATGATCAATCTACAAAGGGGATTGATATATAAGATAATAACTCAAAAATAAGTAGAATATTCTTCGTAGTTAAAATATTTCAACACTCCCTATTAACAAGAAGGTTATTCTACTGACATAACCCAATACACCATACTCAGAAGAGAGAGAGAGGGAAGAAACATCATCGACATGTGGAACACTGATTGACACATCTATAAATCATCATAAGTTTTTCTCATCATCAATAACATCATTGTTCACAGCATGGAGCTGGAGTAGTATTATCATCATCGTTCACAACATGGAGTTGGAACAACATCATTTCCACCATCTGCATAAAGTTGAAATAACATCATCATCATCATCATCTTCAACATGGAGCTGAAGTAGCATCATCATTATCATCTTCAACATGGAGCTGAAGTAGCATTATCATTATCATCTTCAGCATGGAGCTGAAGTAGCATCATCATTATCATCTTCAACATGGAGTTGAAATATCAACATCAATAACATGAATCTAGAACAACAATATCACCAACACGAGGCTGGTACAACATCATCAACAACACGAGGTCGATACAACATCATCAACAACATGAGGCTGGTAAAACATTATTAACAATATGAGGCTGAATCAATCAACAACATCAACACGAGGCTGAAACAACAACATCATCAACACGAGATTGAGACAACAACAAAATCAACATGAGGTTGAGATAACATCATCAACACGAGGTTTAGACAACAACATCATCAACATGTGGAAACATAATGAGGTAGGTGCAACAACAGAGCGTCCTTACCAGTCCTTCGGGATCTGCCAAGGAATCAAAACATTCCCTAGGATATAAAATCTTGACGGAGCTACCACGTGGTACTCTGATAGACCGTCCTTACCAGACCTTTGGGATCTGCTTAGGAATCATAATATTCCTTAGGATATAAAATCCTAACGAAGCTACCACTACTGACCACATCTAGCATATACATGCAAAGGTACTTTGACAAATCGTCCTTAACGGACCTTCGAGACTTGTCCAGTGATGATCAATCCCCTATGATATAAAATCCTGATGGAGCTACCCATTGTTGGTTAGGATACCATAGTTTCATTAGCATCACTCCCCCTTTCGAGGGAGGTCCTTTTAGACAACACAAAGCTTGTCTTGGAAGATAAAGTTCTGATCAACACATCTACAATGTGCTCATCTGTGGAAGCATATTGGAGCTTTACAACTCCTCTCTGCACCATATCACGAATATAGTGATACCATATTTCTATGTGCTTCGACTTATCATGGAACATTTGGTTCTCTGTCATCTTTATTCAACTCTAGTTTATCACATAAAATCATGGTGGCTTCAATCTCCAATTTGAATAGACCTGTCAACAAATTCCAAATCCATATGGCTTCACAACTGGCGGAACATGCTGCAATGTATTCTTCTTTTGTCGTCCTGAGCATAATATTGGATTTGTTCCTACTTTTCCATGAAGTCATGGATGGCCTGAGACTAAAACAACATCCTGAAGTGCTCTTTTTGTCAGAAACACTTCCAGCCCAATCTGAATCAGTATAACCATACATTCTGAAGTCATGATCTCCATTATAACAGAGACCAAAGTCCAACATACCCTTAAGGTATCTCATCACATATTTTGCAGTAATAGGCCAATGACTCAAGGTGTTTACAACAAAACATATATATGGCCTGGTATGCATCACATACATCAACGATCCAATGATCTGTCTAGGTAGAGTAGCATCAACCAATTCTGACAAAGTATCCACCAAGAGATTCAACTTTGTTTCAATGGGTGTGTTCATGGCTTTGCATTCCAACATATCAAACCTTTTCGATATTTCAACTGCATACTTCCCTTGGTTAAGGAATATCTTCTCTAAGCTCTGCCAATCTTCAAGACCTAAGAAATAATGCATCAGGCCTAGGTATTTCATCTCAAATTCTGCAACGAGCATCTTCTTACAAGCTGTGATGATATCTTCTTCTCCTGTTAAGAATAAGTCATCCACATACAACAAAAATATAACTGGCTCATCATTCATAACCTTGAAGTAAGGGTTAGAATTAGCTTTACTCTTGGTAAAACCAAATCTCGTCGGGAAACTATTAATTCTACCATACCAAGCTCTAGGAGCTTGCTTTAACCCGTAGAGATCTTTCTTCAATCTGCAAACATGAGCCTTTATATCTTCAACTTCAAATCACTTTGTACCAAACTGGTAAACTTGTTAAACTGTAACTCAATCTGCACAATCATGTGTTAGCTCTATGTGTTTTTTGCAAAGCACTATCTGTCTGAGAGTATGTTCTTTACTCTCTCTGCAATTGTTCCTTCTAGAACCGGGACTCTGTACTTGCATCTTCTATTTTCGAAGCTAAGAATGACTTGTTCTATTCTCAATGTAGCTAATGAACTCTGAGAGTATCTCTTCCATTCTATTATGGCAACAAATTCATCTAAGAGTTGCTCAATAATTGATATTGAAGGTATCTCTTCTTCTTTCATGGAGGTAACTATATCTTCCATTGTAGTCATGTCTTCATGACCCAACTGTTGTACTACACCAACTGGTACTAGAGATAAATCAATCTCAAATATAGGGATTTATCCCCCTGAATCTCATACTGTATCAGAATCATGGTTGTTCTTGTTTTCTTCATGAATACTAGAACTATTTCTTCAATTATTGAAGTAAGTGTCTCATCATAATCTTCTCCCTCTTGCTGGGAGAATCCTTTGGAAAAAATTCCATATTTGTACATATTTATACCATTATATGCAACATGCTTGATCTATTAGATCAATCTTGGAAGTCAACACTGACTTCCCTTCTAGTCTCACGGAAAAATCCATCTCCTAGTCCTTCTGACTGGCTTCCTTTTCTATTACCAAGGCAAAGGAATCTTCTCATCCCTCTCTCTCTCTCTCTTGATGATGTTGTATTGGGTTATGTCAGTAGAATACCCTTCTCATTAAGGGGGAGTGTTCAAATATTGTAACTTCGAAGAATATTCTAATTATAATTGAGTTATTATATTATAGATCAAATCCCCTTTTGTGGATTGATCATGTCAGGAATTATGTATGACCAAATCCCCTTTTGTGGATTGGTCAAACCATGGCTATATGGTGGTGTTTGTAAAGTCAACCCCTGGGATTTAAAAAAGTGGTTTTAACCACTATTTGAAGAAGTCAACCCTACTTGATGAAGAGACACAAGCCTAACACCTCCTCAACTAGTATTTATAAGTGAGGAGGGTGCCTCATTTGTTCACTCACACACTCACTTCTAGTGCACCTCTTTTGAAGGTAGATGCAGTTACAAGAAGAAGGAGAGAGAGGTGCATGATCATTCCTACTCTTTTCTTGGTGGTTTTGGTCTTTAGTCTTGGCATTGTATTGGAAATCTATTATTGATGAAGTTTTTGTTGGGTTTTTTCCCACATGAGGGTTTCCCAGGATAAAATGATGTGTACCTTGTGATTGTGTTTCTTTCAATGATCCTACACAATATTTTATCCTGGGGAACCCTCATGGGGGAGAAAACCCAACAAAAACTTCCTTAATACAGATTTCTAATACAATGCCAATATAAAAAACAACACCATCAAGAATAACCAAGACTGAGCATGTGCATCTCTCCCCCTCCTCTGGCAACTACATCTATCTCTAAAACTTGTGCACTAGATGAGTGGCTAAGTGAGTGTATGAGGCACTAGCCTCACTTATTTATACTAGCCGAGGAGCGCTAGTGTGGTGTATCTTCATCAAGAAGGGCCTACTTCTTCACTTAGTGTCTAAAACTACTTTAATTAGCCTTGGGGGCCGAATTCTCAATTAGCACCATTTAATTAGGGTTTGACCAATCTTCAAAATGGGATTTGGTCATACATAAGTCCCGACATGATCAATCCACAAAATGGGATTGATCTATAAGATAATAACTCAATAATAAGTAGAATATTCTTCACAGTTAAAATATTTCAACACTCCCCCTTAACAAGAAGGGTATTCTACTGACATAAACCAATACAACATCATCAGGAGAGAGAGAGGGAAACAACATCATCGACATCTGGAACACTGACTGACACATATATAAATCATCAGAAGGTTTTCTCATCATCAATAACATCATTGTTCACAACATGGAGCTGGAGTAGTATCATCATCATCATTCACAACATGGAGTTGGAACAACATCATCGCCACCATCAACATAAAAATGAAGTAGCATCATCATCATCATCTTTAGCAGGGAGATGAAGTAGCATCATCATTATCATCTTCAACATGGAGCTGTAGTAGCATTATCATTATCATCTTCATTATGGAGCTGAAGTAGCCTCATCATTATCATCGTCAACATGGAGCTGAAACATCAACATCAATAGCATGAAGATAGAACAAAAATATCACCAACACGAGGCTAGTACAACATCATCAACAACATGAGGCTGATACAACATCATCAAAAACATGAGGCGGGTACAACATCATCAACAATACGAGGCTGAATCAATGAGCATCATCAACACGAGGCTGAAACAACAACATCATCAACACGAGGTTGAGACAACAACATCATCAACACGAGGTTGAGACAACAACATCATCAACATGAGGTTGAGATAACATCATCAACATGAGGTTGAGACAACAACAACAACAAAATATGGCAACATAATGAGGCAGGTGAAACAACAAAATTTTGTGGCACTCTAACAGACTGTCCTTACCAGACCTTTGAGATCTGCCCAGGAATCAAAAGATTCCCTAGGATATAAAATCCTAACAAAGCTACCACGTGGTACTCTGATAGGCCGTCCTTACTGGACCTTTGGAATCTGCCCAGGAATCATAAGATTCCGTAGGATATAAAATCCAAACGGAGTTACCACTACTAACCACAACTAGCATATACATGCACAAGTACTCTAACAGACCGTCCTTGCCGGACCTTCAAGATCTGTCTAGGGATGATCAATCCCTAGGATATAAAATCCTGACAGGCTACTCATTGTTGGTTAACTTACCATAGTATCATCAACATCAATCCCCCTTTCAAGGGCGGTCCTTTCGAACAACACCAAGCTTATCTCAGAAGACAGAGTCTTGGTCAACACATCTGCAACTTTCTCATCTTTGCAAACATATTGGAGCTTTACAACTCCTCTTTGCACCATATCATGAATGTAGTGATACCAAATTTCTATGTGCTTCGACTTATCATGGAAAACTAGGTTCTCTGTCATCTTTATGCAACTCTGGTTTATCACATAGAATCATGGTGGCTTCCATCTCTAGATCGAATAGACCTATCAAAAACTTTCGAAGCCATATGGATTCACAACTGGCGGAACATGCTACAATGTATTTCACTTCTGCCATGCTGAGAGCAATATTGGATTGCTTATTGCTTTTCCATGAAGTCATGTCTGACCTCAGATTGAAACAACATCCGAAAGTGCTCTTTCTATCAGAAACACTTCCAACCCAATCTGAATCAATATAACCATACAGTCTGAAGTCATGATCTCCATTATAACAGAGACCAAAGTCCAACGTACCCTTAAGATATCTCATCATATGTTTTGCAGTCACCGGGTGAACACATCTGGGCTATATTGACTCAAGGTGTTTACAACAAAACATATATCTGTCCTGGTATTCGTTAGATGCATCAACGATCCAACAATCTATCTATATAGAGTAGAATCAACCAATTCCGATGAAGTATCCACCGGGAGATTCAACTTTGTTTCCATGGGTGTGTTCATGGCTTTGCATTCCAACATATCAAACCTTTTTGGTATTTCAACTGCATACTTCCCTTAGTTAAGGAAGATCTTCTTTGGGATCTTCCAAACTTCAAGACCTAAGAAATAATGCATCAGGCCTATGTCTTTCATATCAAGTTCTACAATGAGCTTCTTCTTACAATATGTGATGAGATTTTCTTCTCCTGTTAAGAATAAGTCATCCACATACAACAATAATATAACTGGCTCATCATTCATAACCTTGTAGTAACGGTTAGAATCATCTTTACTCTTGGTAAAACCCAAGCTCGTCAGGAAACTATTAATTCTGCCATACCAAGCTCTAGGAGCTTGCTTTAACCCATACAAAGCTTTGTTCAATCTGCAGACATGAGTCTTTCTATATTCAACTTGAAATCACTTTGTACCAAACTGGTACACTTGTTAAACTGTAACTCAATCTGCACAATCATGTGCTAGCTCTATGTGCTTTTTGCAAAGCACTATCTATTTGAGAGTATTTTCTTTACTCCCTCTAGAACTGTTCCTTATAGAACTAAGACTATGCACTTGCAGCTACTATTTCTGAAGTTGAGAATGACTTATTCTATTCTCACTATAGTTTTTGAACTCTGAGAGTAGCTCTTCTGTTCTATTATGCCAACAACTTCATCTGAGAGTTGCTCAATAACTTATACTGAAGGTATCTCTTCTTCTTTCATGACAGTAAATCTATCTTCCACTGTAGTCATGTCTTCATGACCCAAGTATTGTACTACACCAATTGGTATTGGATATAACTCAATCTCAAATATAGGGATTTATCCCCTTGAATCTCATACTGTATCATAATCATGGTTGTTCTTGTTTTCTTCATGAGTACTGGAACTATTTATTGCTGGGAGAATCCTCTGGACACAATTTTATCTTTGTACATCTTTATACCATTATATGCAACATGATTGATCTATTAGATCAATCTTGGAAGTCAACATTGACTTTCCTTCCAGCCTCATGGAAAAATCCATCTCCCATTCCTTCTAACTGGCTTCCTTCTCTATTACTAAGGCAAATTAATCTTCCCAACCCTCTCTCTCTCCTGATGATGTTGTATTGGGTTATGTCAGTAGAATACCCTTCTCGATAAGGGGGAGTGTATAAATAGAGGATAGGTTCTCAAGAGACACTATTGTGTATAAATAGAGGATAGGTTCCTTTCATTTGCACACTCACACACACACTTCTCTTGTGCATCTTGGAGCACATAAGAAGGTCTAGCGCAAAATTCTTGGAGACATGTTCTTTTGGTGTTTTGGTCTTGGTCTTTCTTGGAGAGCTATAATGCATCATTGTATTGGTTGAAGGAATCTATAATTGAGGATTTTGGTTGCTAGGTTTTCTCCCCCGCGAGGGTTTCCCAGGACAATATTAGTGTTCTATTTTATCTGTGATTGTGTATCTTTTAGTGATCCTACTACAATTACTATTGGATTAAGTAATTGTAATTGTGTAACTAGAAAATTTAAAATTCCAACATAGTATCAGAGCAGGCCTGAATAGAAGCCAATTGCATATCTAGAAGCCTAAAAGGGAGTAGTTTTCAGTCTAGAGACAGTTGCCGAATAAACCAAGACCATCAAGAGGTTCACCCTAGCCTAGAACACTTTTCTAGTGGACCCATTTTCTAGTTTGCAGTTGCTGCAGTTAGGGTTTCAACCAAACCCCAAGGTTGACGTTTTTCCAATTTATGGGGGAAGTTTTACAAAGCAAGACCACCAAGCAACTCACCTTAGTAGAGCACACCTACTGGTAAGTTCAATCTTTCAATTTTGGTCATATGTTTGTGTGGTCCCAGGCAGGATGACTACCCGAACAAAAATCAATGAGAAGCTAGAAGGAGTTGATAACTGCAGGGCCTGGAGGTATAGAGTAACCCTCCTTCTTGAAGAACATGAAATGGATAAGTTCATTATAGAAGAAGTTCAATAACCTCAAGGAGATGAAGCTAGGGAAAAATATAAGAAGGACATGGTGAGAGAACAAAGGATTATTGCAAACTTCATTAAGGACCACCTTATCCATCATGTATCATCATTATCTTCTCTAAAGCAAATTATGGACACCTTAACCCATCTGTTTGAAGGTAGCAACATAAACCGAAGAATGACTATGAGATCTTAGTTGAAGAATGTGAAAATGCAGAACTCAGAAACCATTCACTCCTACTTCTCAAGAGTGAATCAAATCAAGGAGCAGATAAAAGCCATTGGTGACACAGTAGACGGAGAAGAGATGGTGATGACTACCTTGAATGGCCTCCTAAGGTCATGGGATGTATTCATCCAAGGAATTTTCTCAAGGAAGAAGCTTCCCAAGTTCAATAGGCTTGGGGAAGATTGTAACCATGAAGAAGCTAGGATAGCTGCAAGAGAAGAAAAAATGGTAGATGAAGATCAAGCCCTCGCTGCCCACACTAGGAAAGGAAAGAACAAGAAGGAGAATTCTTTACCTAATAATTTTAATATGGGTCAAAGAGACAACTCAAACATCAGATGTTATTATTGTTAGGAATCAGGACACTTTTTTAGGGATTTCCCCCTCATTATGGAAATTATGAATAAGAAAGGAAGTAAGAGGCATCAAGCTCACACATCTTAATATGATGAGCCTCCCAAGAAGGTTGCAAAGCAAGATGAATCAAGTGATGAGGATTATGTTCTTATCTCAGCCCTGACAGGTACCGTTACTCATGGAAGGGACACTTGGTTGATAGACAATGGTGCTTCCAAGCACATGAGAGACTATGAAGACTCCTTATCTAACCTTATTCATAAATATTCACCTCACAAGGTGAAATTGGGTGATGACTATCGGTATCCAATCAAAGGTGTTGGATAATCTTCCTACAAGTTAAACTCATGCAAGATAATGAAGATGAAGGAATTTCTCTATGTTCCAGGTTTAAAGAAGAATCTTCTCTCAATTTAAACATTGGACAAGAAAGGATTTAGAGTATCATTTATTGATGGTCAAGTTCTTATGTGGCCTAGAGGGAAGACCCTTGATGATGCAGTGTTGATTGGAGTTGAAGAAGGAGGTCTCTACAAATTAAAAGGACAGTCAGACTCTGCAATGGTTCATGATATTGGGAATCCTAGTGAACAATGACATAGGATATTTGCTCACCTACATGACAAATCTCTTCCAGTTGTGAGTAAAATGGTGACAGGTCTTCCAGAAATCCAACCAGAACCAGATGGAGTGTGCAAAGGATGTGCCCAAGGAAAGAACGTGAAGCACTCATTTTCCAATAACGATAGCAGAGCCAAAGGAGTTTTGGACATCGTGCATTCAAACGTTTGGGCCGATGTCGGCAGCTTCACTAAGTTGGTATGTATATTATGTATCTTTCATTGATGATTACTCACGTAAAACTTGGATTTATTTGTTAAAAGCAAAGAATGAAGTTTTTGGCAAATTCAAAGAGTTCAAGGCTTTGGTAGAAAACTTGATAGAGCGAAAGATAAAGACCTTGCAATCTAGCAATGGAGGTGAATTCACCTCAAAAGAATTCAAGGATTATTGCAAGGAAGCTAGGATTAAGAGGGAGCTTTCTAATCCCTATAAACCTCAACAAAATGGAATAGCTGAAAGGAAGAACCAAACGATCAAGGAAGCAATAAAGGCCATGATTCATGACCAAGATATTCCTATGCATCTATGGGAGGAAGCAACGAACACAACAGTGTACGTGCAGAATAAAAGTCCCCAGAAGGTGCTTGATGTTAAATTTAGAGATTCTATTTAGTTTTTTTCAATTTTCTAGACAATAATAGCATAAGCAGGATCACTAAGAGAAACACAATCATAAGGTACACAACATGTTATCCTGGGAAACCCTCATGGGGGAGAAGACCCAACAAAAACTTCCTTGATATAGATTTCCAATACAATGCCAAGATAAAAAAAAGACCATCAAGAATAACCAAGACTTAGCATGCGCCTCTCTCTTCCTCCTCTGGCAACTGCAACTATCTTCAAAACTTGCTCACTAGATGAGTGGCCGAGTGAGTGTATGAGGTGATAGCTTCTCTTATTTATACTAACTGGGAACGAATAGTGTGGTGTCTCTTCATCAAGCAGGGCCGACGTCTTCACTTAGTGGCTAAAACTACTTTAATTAGCCCTTGGGGCCGACTTCTCAATTAGCATCATTTAATTTGGGTTTGACCAATCCGTAAAAGGGGATTTGGTCATACATAAGTCCCAACATGATCAATCCAAAAAAGGGGATTGCTATATAAGATAATAACTCAATAATAAGTAGAATATTCTTTGCAGTTACAATATTTCAACACCCCCCTTAACAAGAAGGGTATTCTACTGACATAACCTAATACAATATCATAAGGAGAGAGAGAGGGAAGAAATATCATCGACATATGGAACACTGACTAACACATCTATAAATCATCGAAAGTTTTTCTCATCATCAATAAAATCATTGTTTAGAGCATGGAGCTGGAGTAGTATCATCATCATCGTTCACAACATGGATTTGGAACAACAACATCGCCACCATTAGCATAAATTTGAAGTAGCATCATCAACATCATCTTTTGCATGGAGCTGAAGTAGCATCATCATTATCATCTTCAGCATGGAGCTGAAGTAACATTATCATTATCATCTTCAACATGGAGCTGAAGTAGCATCATCATTATCATTTTCAGCATGGAGCTGAAACATCAACATCAATATCATGAATCTAGAACAACGATATCACCAACACAAGGCTGGTACAACATCATCAACAACACGAGGTTTATACAACATCATCAACAACATGAGGCTGGTACAACATCATAAACAGTACGATGATGAATCAATTAACATCATCAATACGAGGATGAAACAACAACATCATCAACATGAGGTTGAGACAACAACATCATCAACATATGGAATCATAATGATGCAGGTGCAACAAATTTTTTTTGTGGTACTCTGACAGACCGTCCTTACCAGACCTTCGAAGTCTGACCAGGAATCAAAATATTCCCTAAGATATAAAATCCTAATGGAGCTACTACGTGGTACTCTGATAGGCTTTCCTTACTGGACCTTTAGGATCTTCCTAGGAATCATAAGATTCCCTAGGATATAAAATTCTAATGGAGCTACCACTATTGACCACATCTAGCATATACATGCATAGGTACTTTGACAAAATGTCCTTACCGAACCTTCAGGATATGTATAGGGATGATCAATCCACTAGGATATAAAATCCCGACGGAGCTACCCACTGTTGGTAAGGATACAATATTATCATCAACATCACTCCCCCTTTCAAGGGAGGTCCTTTTGGACAACACCAAGCTTGTCTCGAAAGATAGAGGCTTGTTCAACACATCTGCAACCTGCTCATCTGTGCCAATATATTGGAGCTTTACAGCTCCTCTTTGCACCATATCACGAATGTAGTGATACTAGATTTCGATGTGCTTCGACTTATCATGGAACACTGGATTCTCCATCATCTTTATGCAACTCTGGTTTATCACATACAATCACAGTGGCTTCCATCTCCAGATAGAATAGACTTGTCAACAACTTTCGAATCCATATGGCTTCACAACTGGCGGAACATGCTGCAATGTATTTTGCTTCTGTCATGATGAGAGTAATACTAGATTGCTTCTTGCTATGCCATGAAGTCATGGTTGACCTCAGACTGAAGCAACATATCGAAGTTATCTTTCTATCATAAACACTTCCAACCCAATCTGAATCAGTATAACCATAGAGTCTGAAGTCGTGATCTCCATTATAACAGAGACCAAGTCCAATGTACCCTTAAGGTATCTCATCACATGTTTTGCAGTAATAGGGTGAACACGTTTGGGCTCTACTGACTCAAGGTGTTTACAACAAAACATATATCTAGCTTGGTATTCGTCAGTTACATCAACGATCCAATGATCTGTCTATATAGAGTAACATCAACCAATTTTGACGAAGTATCCACCAGGAGCTTCAACTTTGTTTCCATGGGTGTGTTCATGGCTTTGCATTCCAACATATCAAACCTGTTCGGTATTTCAACTGCATACTTCCATTGGTTAAGGAATATCTTCTCTGGGCTCTTCCAAACTTCAAGACCTAAGAAATAATGCATCAAGCCTAGGTATTTCATCTCAAATTTTGTAGCAAGCTTCTTCTTACAATCTGTGATGATCTTTTCTTCTCCTGTTAATAATAATTCATCCACATACATCAACAATATAACTAGCTCATCATGCATAACCTTGAATTTAGGGTTAGAATTAGCTTTACTCTTGGTAAAACCCAAGCTCGTCAGGAAACTATTAATTCTACCGTACTAAGCTCTAGGAGCTTGATTTAACTCATACATAACTTTCTTCAATCTGGAGACATGAGTCTTTCTGTCTTCAACTTCAAATCACTTTGTACCAAAATGGTACACTTGTTAAACTGTAACTCAATCTACAGAATCATGTGCTAGCTCTATGTGCTTTCTGTGAAGGACTATCTATCTGAGAATATGTTCTTTACTCTCTCTGCAACTGTTCCTTATGGAGCCAGGACTCTGCACTTGCAACTGCTATTTCTAAAGTTGAGAATGACTTTTTATATTCTCATTGTAGCTGCTGAAATCTGAGAGTAGCTCTTCTATTCTATTATAGCAACAACTTCATATGAGAGTGGCTCAATAAGTGATATTGAAGGTATCTCTTCTTCTTTGATGGAGGTAACTCTATCTGCCATTGTAGTCATGTTTTCATGACCCAAATACTATACTAAACCAACTGGTACTAGAGATAAATCAATATCAAATATATGGATTTCTTCCCTTGAATCTCATACTGTATCAGAATCATGGTTGTTCTTGTTTTCTTCATGAATAATGGAACTATTTCTTCAATTACTGAAATAAGTGTCTCATCATAGTCCTCTCCCTCTTGTTGGAACAATCCTCTAGACACAATTCAGTCCTTGTACATATTTATACCATTATCAACAACATGCTTGATCTGTTAGATCAATCTTGGAAGTCAACATTGAATTCCCTTCTAGTCTCACAGAAAAATCCATCTCCCAGTCCTCTGACTGGCTTCTTTCTTTGTTACTGAGGCAAAGGTATATTCTCAAGATATTTTGTGTCTCCTAGAGGTCTCTAAAGCTACAATATAGTCTTCTCAACTTATGGCATCTGTCTACGAGTCCTAGAAAATGTCTCATTTTCCCATCTGATCCTCTTTGAGATCAGGGTAACTCCGAGTCTTGATTTCTTCCGAGTCTACAAAGACTTCATAGTTTCTACATGATATACCTGGTGTAGAATAGCAAGTATTAATATGAAAGGTTGAGTCAGACTTCAAACAAATTATGCTTCCTGTCAAGGTGGCTTCATTATCCATTGATCAAGTCTACTTAATGTTCGGTCATCTTTGGAGCCTTCTTCTCATTACAATTAATCTCCATATGAGATACTTTGTATCTCAAAAGTAGTTTCTTCTTCATCTTCTAAATGTATATAAAATGTATATAACTTGGATAGTTTGCTCCACGTCTCATCTAGTATGTTGCCTCTTTAAACCGTCACTATAGCTTCCTCAGGGTTATCACCTATGACCTGAAACAAGGTCAACAAAACAACAAGCAAGAATAATACTCTTTTGATAATAATAATAAAACAATAGCACAAATACTCATCACATAAGCTCCTTTAGAGCTATCACTTGTGACCTGCGAAGATCAAAAGTAAGAAATATAATACGAAATGA
>JASDQU010224289.1:17766-28826 GCA_032191745.1 Picea mariana | reverse complement strand
TAGACTTGCACTTGCATTGCTGCTTGTCATATAGGCTAGTTTTCCCCTTTGGCATATAATCAATTGAAACTAACTCCTAGAACTTGTAATTAAAATTAACTTAGTAACTAGGGACAACCCCCCTTGGCTTCCCTAGGAGTAAGCCTAGACGGAAGAAGTTCTTGTCAAGGTGACAGTGTGAGCAAGAACTTAGACATTGTGTCTCCGAGGGCACACTAAGTGAGCCGGACTTAGCTCACGTTTGCAAGTGTGCATTAGGGCGACAACAGCCCCCAAGGACACACCGAGTGGATTGAAGATTTCTTCCACGTCTCCCAGGTGTGTATAAGGCGGCAACATAAAGCATAAGCATAAATCTGAACTTTATTATAGAATCATGAATCAGATACAATAGAATGAGCAGATCGGGCTAAGAGAACCCTGTGGGTGAAGTTTCAGACCCAGATCTCAAGCAGATCTCTCTAGATCTAAGAAATACAAAATGGTGGGACGTCCTCCTTTCCTCCAAATCGTCCCAGTCTGAATCTAAATGTTTGATGGTGATAACTCTCCGGAAAAGCACTCAAAATGATGGTGGAGCACCTGCAAGTAAAATCCAACTGATGAAATGCCCCAACACTCCTCCTGATTGGCTAGATCGAACCCTTCTCTTCAAAATGGTGTGCCCTTGCTAAAACTCCTCAAAACAGTACGGCCCTGTTATCTTCAGAAGCACTAGGAAGAGATATGTTGAGAATAGAATGGTGTGGAGGAATCNGGACTTAGCTCGCGTTTGCAAGTGTGCATTAGGGCGACAACAGACCCATCTATGTGTAAAATTTCAGACCCCACCCAGTTTCAAGTCTTGCTGATTTTATCAGTGTTTAATTCCCAAAACCCAGATTTATGACAGCCGTAAATACTCAACAAATAAACATAATTTTCAGAACTGAAACATGACGATTCTGAACAACATTTAATGCAGAAATGAAATTATATCAGCAACACAATATTCAAAAAATATTTGCACAGAGATTTTTGGTCAACAGTGACCCTGGAAAAACCCACAAAGGGAAAACCAGTGAAAGAGGGATTTTTATTATTCAGAGCTTCAGAGAAAAATTCTTTTACAACAGAAAAATTTTATGAGCAAAACTTCACAAACTTATCTCAAATCTGTCCCAAGTTTTTCCTTGAAAACTGTGCCAAACTCCTCGAAAAATGTACCCAAAAAATTCTGAACTGTATGGCCCTCATTTTTTGTGGCAATGGTTGTACGGACTGTACGAAAATCTCTTCAGAAAAACATGCCCAACAATCACCTCGATTTTTGTGCAAGGAAAAACAATACGACAACCTTGGAATGCGTGCCAACCGTCTTAGAAACTTTGTTGTTGTTCCTCTCGATTTCTATGCATACAAAAGATGGTACGGCCTCTAGAAATCCGTACGGTTTGTCTTCTAGAAATCGGTACGATAATGCCTCCAAACTCTGTTGTACTCTGCAAATGGCCTCTCTTTCTCAAGCTCAACGTCCTCTCTTTCTTGCTCTCTCGAAAATTCATGAACAACCCAACAATGGGTGCACCCTCCTACCCTAATCGACTCAATGAAGGTAGGTGAAGGATTTCGTAATCCAACGGTGGAGATTGGATTAGATGAGTGAATGAGATTGAGTGTCCATTCACTCACCCCATTTACTTAAGTCATAAAGTCACCTTTTAATTTATCTCTCATAAATTAAATGACTAGGGTCCACATTAGGCACTTTCTCACCCCTTAGGCGCCTAGCTGATGAGAAACACTTGCCTAGGTACTTTTTAATTATTTTAACACTATGTACAGGCAGCTTATTGGATCCTTGATGTATTTGATCCATACAAGGCCAAATATATGCTTTGTTGTAAGCGCCTTGAGTCAGTTCATATCTGAGCCGAGACACAGACATTGGATTGCTGCCAAACATGTCCTCAGATACTTGAAAGGGTCCATTGCATATGGACTTAGATACATCTCCAGTGGAGGAGTGTTGTTTCATGGCTATGTTGATTCAGACTAGGCTGGGAGCTCATTGGACCGGAAGAGTACTTCCAGACACTATTTTAGCTTGGGTTCAGCTATGATATCTTGGTCTAGCAAGAAACAGGGCTCCATAGCACAAAGTACAGTTGAAGCAAAATATATAGCAGCCAGTATTGCAAGCAGAGAAGCAATATGGCTAAGAGAACTTCTATCTGGGTTGTTTCAAGAGAGATTACAAACAACTATTATCCTCCGTGATAACCAGAGTTGTTTAAAGCTCACAAAGAACCCGGTCTTCCATGACAAATCAAAGCATATTGAGATGAAATATCACTTCATCAAAGACATGGTCCAAAGATGTGTCATCAAGCTACAGTACATTTGTACTGATGAGCAGATAGCAGATATATTGACTAAGCCTTTGTCCTTTGGAAAATTTGTGTACTTCCAGGACAAGCTTGGTATGGCAGAAAATGCCTCCCTCACTAAGAGGGAGTGTTAAAGGTTGCAACATCATGAGAAATTCTCCAAGACTGCCTTGTATGTCAAGCCTGATTTGAGACTTGGAGAAAAGCCTTGTAAGTTAAGGCAAGAGACAAAAGATGTTGCTACAAATCTTGTGAGTTTTGTGTATCAAAGCAAAAGCCAAGACAAGTCTTGTGAGCTTTGTGTGTCAAAGAAAAAGTCAAGGACAAGAAATTCTCCAAGACTGCCTTGTATGTCAAGGCTGACTTGAGACTTGGAGAAAAGCCTTGTAAGTCAAGGCAAGAAGAAACTGCCATCAGTCTTGTGAACTTTGTGTGTCAAAGCAAAAGTCAAGACAAGGTAATGTGAAAATTTCTCCTAGGTCTTCAAGATGAGCTATGAGTATTCATTAGGGACTGGCCACCCCTAAGTGAAATAACTCTAACAGTTGACGATGGTCAAGGAGAACTGGATGATCACATTCCATGAAATGATCTTTATCTGTATAAGGTTACGAAACTTCTTTTGATATATTGATCTTGTGTGGATGGTCATGTACAAAGACTAGAAGGATTTGTGTGTATGTGTATGCCTAAAGAATACACTCTTTGCTAAAGAGGGAGTGTTAAATTTTATGCAGCTGCAGAGGATATTTTTCCACTAACTAACTTGGAAAGTTGGCCTCCAAGCAGCCCTCCTCCAAGCATTCCTCCTATCAGCCCTCCCTCAAGCTTCCCTCCTCCTAATCGCCCTCCTCTAACCGACCTGAGTAGGTTGGACCTGACCTAGCCTAGGTCAACCCTACCCTAACCTAGGTCGGTCCTAACCTAGGGGGCAGCCCTAACCTAACTCACCTAACCTAAAAACTATCCTATATAAAGAAGACGGGGGGGCGCCCCTCAGACACATCAGTTCACTACTTCTAAAGGCAACAACTCTGAGGTATGATAGCACTGTTCTTGTGGGCAACAACTAGAAGATAAGATATCTTTGTTCTGAGGCAGAGTATATCTGTTTTGGTGGAACGCAATCTACTCTATTCTGTAGCAACCATCTACTATATTCTGTAGCAGCAAATGTACCATGTTCTGAGATCTGTTCTGGACAGCAACTAAAGGGTGATTCTAGACAACAACTAAGAGGTTTTTCTGAGCGCTGAAAAACTTTGTTTTGGGCAACAACTTTCTCTAATCTGAGGCAGCCTTAAGAGCAGTTTTAAGTTAGCATTAAGGTCACATCTGAGACAGCAGCAGCTACAGTAATAGTTGTAGGTCTAAGTGAAGATCTAGGTAGAGGCCCTAAGAAAGTTGAAGACACAAAAACAACAGTAAGTGCTATTGTCTTATTTCTCTCAAGAAGAGAAGTCTTGTATTGTCATTGTACTTGTTTGACTATTAAATATATCACAAGAAATTTTCTGGGTTTTATTCCCCTCGAGGGTTTCCCAGGATAACTACTTGTCCACTTCGTGAGTGTTGTTCTTGAAATGTTTCTTATGCTTAAGTTTTTCTGATAAAGGCTAAAGAACACTACTGTGATCTATTCTTATCTGTTTATGCTTGAAAATTAACATTATTAACATAGTAAAGATTTAATGGTTGAGATTTGATGGTTCCCTAATGAAGTTTTCCAATCTACAATTTGAAGAAAACCTAAAAAGTAAAGAGGGCAGTGTCTTACTAGACCCACTTCAAGAAAAGGAGAGATGAACAGGCCTTAGCCTCATTGGAGGCTCAAATAGTTGATGCCTATGTTGATCCGGATTAGATCATTATATTATTTTCCATCTATGTTGATGCTTTCAGAGTGGAAAAATTAGAGAAATCAATTTGCAGGGTCATTTTAACAGTAGGTCCCAATTTATAATTTTGGGGTTTGAAACCTTCTAGAGCCATTTTGAGGCATCAAACGACAATTTTTGGGGTCAAAACTCTTAGCTTTAGTTGTGATCCCTTGACACTATTCTACACACCGAGACCTTTCCAACATGTGCAAAAATCGTGTCAATCGGAGCTCGTATAAGAGAATTGTGCCTCCCACAAGTTGACCTACCCTGTTGACCACCATGGTACAAGTGGATACCACGTCAACCCACATTACTCATGCATATGGGGCTAGCCATGTATGGGCTTCAAGAAGATTCGAGAAGGTGCAAAACCTTATCACAATTGAGGGTGAGGAAGTTAAAACCCTACCCCTAGATAGCTATCGGGCAATGTTAAATACCGAGCCGCTAGGAGAAGGGGTTCCATTCTTTAGCATTGTATTTGTTCTATAGTTGAGCAAAGCACCTAGGAGTTGTATCGTGAGAGCATAACAGAGGAGAGACTATGTAGCAGCCATACAGGCCACAGTGTCAAAGGCAACTCCACAAAGAGTGCCTCTTTCTTTGTACTTTCATTTTGAAGAAATGAGAGCAGAGCAGCTTTACCTTCTAGTTGGGTTTTCTCCCATATTGGGTTTCCCAGGTTATA
Source organism: Picea mariana (assembly GCA_032191745.1). Lineage (NCBI taxonomy): Eukaryota > Viridiplantae > Streptophyta > Pinopsida > Pinales > Pinaceae > Picea > Picea mariana. The sequence goes on along the minus strand of JASDQU010224289.1, from coordinate 23,886 downwards.
TCTTGTGTTTATTTGTGGACGGTGTGTGAGTATTTATTTTTGTTATCTATTTTTCACATTTCAGCTATTTCATACATTTTACGCAGAAAACTAGTAATTAAAGAATCTGGGATCTAAAGGAAGCTAACCTTCATAGCAAAGAATTTAGTATTTTATTAGATTTGTTGTGACGAACTATTGAGAGGAATATCCACGGAAATTTACAAATAATATTGGTATCAAATCGAGGCTTTCTTGGGGTATTTGTGGAAAGTTGTAGGGATCCAAGAATCGATTTAAGAAGAAAGTCCCAGAACCCTAGCCATGGCCGACGAGTCTACTCATAACGACCCTCGAGATCCAACAAAGGAGAGATTTGCGAGGCTGGAAGAGAAAGTCATTGACATATCTCGCAATATGTCCCTCCTCATGGTGGTTCTAGCAAGCAAGCTCGAACAGTTCGAAGAAGTTGGAGGCTCAAACTTAGAGATCGGATCAAGCGGGAAATCAGGGGATAACAAAGACCTAGAAAAGGAGTCACTGAAAGAACCCGAGAAAGTGCAACCAAGTTCCAATACCATAAACCCTTCATAGTATTGATTCAAGATGGAAGCAAAAGTGGACATAAATCCATACCAAGGTGAGATTGATGCATTAAAATTGAATCGTTGATTGCAGCAACTAGAAGTTTATTTCAGCGTTCACCATATAGATGAAGAACAAAAGATATCAATTGCTAGACTAAAGTTAGAGGGCCATGCTATAACCTGGTGGGAAATCCATGCAAAAACACTTAGGTTGAAGGGTGATCCACCAGTAACTAGGTGGGAGGACTTCAAAACCCTCATCAAGTCTCGATTCTACCCTATCAGGTATGTAGAGAACCCATGGATCTGATGGCACTACTTCAGGTAGAAGTAAGGGCAGAGTGTACAAGAGTACACCACCGAGTTCAGAAAGAAGGCCATCATGATGGTTATCTCTCCCAAGAGCCCAGATGCACTCCTCAAGTATCTAGGGGATCTACATAGCCGTATATGAAAGAAAGGGATGTTTTTCAAGCCAAGGCCCGTGGACGAGCTATGTGTATAAGAACAATATCTGGAAAACCCACAATAAAGGGAATCCAAGTAGTTCCAAGCAGAAAGAGCACCAAGAAGCTTACAAGGAGGGGAAGAAGTGGAAAGGGGGAAAGGACAAGAAGACGACAACCACTGCAGAACCACAAGAAGGATGTAAAGAAAAAGAATCATCTAGCCACATATTCGAGCAATTAGGTGGAAACTAGCTCTGATGTGGATGAGAAGATTGTTCGCACATCGGTGCAAAAGGAGGTGAATCTGAGTAGCCTTCATCACCAGGAAGATGAGAAGACCAAACTCTTCCACATCAAGATCCAAGTTAAGAAGACCAAGATAGACGCCTTGTTCGACTCAGGTTCATGGGCTAATCTCATAGCAGTGGATCTAGTCAACAACCTTGGATTGGAGGTTTGCAATCATCCTAGCCCATATCCATTGGGATGGGTAAACAAGGATGTAGAGATCAAGGTAACGAAACTGTGTAAGATTAAATTAGTTGTAAGTGTTGATTTTATTGATGAAGTGGAATTGGACATAGTACCCCTTGACATATGTGGAGTAGTGTTTGGAATCCCCTACATGTATACGAGGGATGCAATCTTCATGTGCGAAGCTAACCAATACCGACTAATCAAGGATGGGAATTCCTACATCATCAACGTGCATAAAGGCAAGTCAAAGATTTAACTGTAAGTGCCAACCAAGCCAAGAAGTTGATTAGTTCCAGTAAGAAATATTTTTTACTTTTCTTAAGAGAAAATCAGACTGAGGATGAGTCGATAAGAGTAAAGGAATCCCACTAATGAAAAGAAGCATCAATTGGAGGAGTTGCTACAGGCATACAGAGGTGTGTTCCAGGAACCTAAAAGACTACCACCCAAAAGGGAAGTGGAGCACGAAATACAATTATTGCCAGACTCCCCATTGTGGAATATTGGGTTATATAGACAGTTTGTTCCGGAAGCAAATGAAGTGAAGAAGTAGTTGCAACAGTTGTTGGAGCAAGGTGTGATTCAACCAAGAACCTCACCTTGTGGGTCACCTATTATAATTGTACCAAAGAAGGATGAGACTTGGAGAATGTGTATCGAATACACAGCATTGATCAAGATTACACTAAAAAATTGGTACCCTCTGCCCAAGATCAATGATCTGTTAGACCAGTTGCAACATGAAAAATATTTCACCAAGTTGGATCTCTAATCACGGTACCACCAGGTACACGTCAAGGAAGAAGACACATGTAAGACTACCTTCAAGACAAGGCAAGGTTTGTATGAATGGTTGGTCATGCCATTTGGTTTATGTATTGCACCAACTACATTTATGAAACTGATGAATGTTGTATTACGCCCATATCTAGATTCATTTGTTATAGTCTATTTGGATGATATATTGGTTTATAGTGCTACCTAAGAGGAGTACATCTCACATCTCATGCCCGTGTTAGAGACTCTGAAGAAGCATCAATTGTTGGCTAACCTCAAGAAATGTGAGTTTGCTCAATAGTCTTTGGTGTATTTGGGGTATGTTATTGGTGGAGGGGAGCTCAAGATAGATCTTGCAATGATGGAGGCCATCATGAAATGGTCAGTTCCTACAAATGTTACTGAAGTTAGGAGTTTTTTTGGGGTAGCACGGTACTTGCAAAAGTTTAGAGCTTCATTTTCAGTGGTCGATGAGAGTAAGAGTTTCCAGTGGGAGAAGAATCAATAGAAGGCTTTCGATGAGATGAAAAGAAAGATCATTCAAGCACCAATTCTCACATTACAAAACTTGCAAAGGCCTTTGGAAGTGGAGATAGATCCAAGTGGGTATGCCATGGTAGCAGTTCTTATGCAAGGAGGAAGGCATGTATGCTATCATTCTGAAACATTTCATGGGGCAGTTCTCAACTACCCTACCTATGACAAGAAACTCTATGCCCTAATTCAAGTTGTCAAGAAGTGGAAGCACTATCTGATGGGCAAGGAGACCATCATCCACACAAATCACCAGCTGCTACAGTATTTGCAAGCCTAGAGTAAACTACAACAAACCAGACATTACAAGTGGATGGAATTTTTGCAACAATTTCATCTAGTCATCAAGTATAAGAAAAGAAACACAAATAGGTTGGAAGACATTTTTTCAAGGCCACCCACATCCAAGATTACAGCTTTGGGAACTTTAATGCACATGGAGCCTTTTACCCATGATGCATACTGAGAGGCATACACATAATATGAGGCTTTCAAGGAGGTGTTTCAATAGCTACAGGGCCAAATTCATATAGAATAAGGTGATAGCAAGGTTGAATATCATTTTCGTAATAGGTTACTCTACAAGCTCAACAAGCTCTGTGTCCCTAAAGGTGAACGATTGTAGCTTATCAAAGAGGCTCACACCTCCAAGGTTGTGGGACATTTTGGTGTTGGGAAGACAGTTTCTAACTTACAGAGGTATGTATACCAGCCCAGGATGCAAGAAGATGTACCACGGTATATTAGAGGATTTATATTTTGTTATACCAACAAGCCTGGTAGCAAGAAGCAAATTCATTTCCGTAATAGGTTACTCTACAAGCTTGACAAGCTCTGTGTCCCTAAAGGTGAATGATTGTAGCTTATCAAAGAGGCTCACACCTCCAAGGTTGTGGGAAATTTTGGTGTTGGGAAGAGAGTTTCCAACTTACAGAGGTATGTATACCAGCCCAGGATGCAAGAAGATGTACCACGGTATATTAGAGGATGTATACTTTGTTATACCAACAAGCCTAGTAGCAGGAAGCAAGGTCTATAACATCCCTTACATATACCCACTCGACATTGGGAAAACATTTCCATGGATTTTCTGAGAGGTTTACCAACAACTAGTAAGGGACATGACTATCTATTTGTGGTAGTTGACAGATTCAACAAGATGTGCATTCTCATGCCTTGTGAAAAGACTATCAAAGGACAAGAAGCAACAAACATGTTCTTTGAACACGTCTTGGTGCACTTTGGGATACCAAGGAGCATCATCTCAGACATGGATACTAGATTTCTCAGTACCTTTTCGACTACATTGTGGGAGAAGATGGACACTAAGTTTAAGATATCTACAACATTCCATCCATAGATAGATGGGCAGACAAAAGTAGTCAACACGACTTTGGTGTAGCTTTTGAGGGGTTACAATAACAAGCAAGGAAGAGTGAGGGAGGACCTCACAGGAGATGCATTGAGAGCAGAAAAAATTGTTGAGAAGATTAGGCAAATCCATTTGCAAGTACAGGAGATACTGAAGAAGTCACAGGAAAATTACAAGGCTAGACATGATCAACACAGAAGTAAGAAGTCATTCAAAGTGGGGGGAAAAGTTTGGTTACAACTGAACCGGGAAAGACTACAGGGTCCTAGTAAGAAGATCAAGGATTTGCAGTATGGACATTTCGAGATGTTGGAGAAGGTGGGAGATAACACCTACAGACTCGGCCTACCCCCACATACATGCGCATTTACTTAGTAGTGAATGCGGAGAATCTCAAACTCTACGAGCCTTCCATGTTGGATAAGGAGGAGGAGCAAGTCCTACCTTCCATAGAAGACTTAGCACCAGATGCTCAGGCAAAGTTGGCAGAGGACACAGTTTTGCAAAAGCAGTCCAAAACTACAAGACAGGGGCAGCATGACCATTGATAGATTGGGATGAAAGGACAACTTCCAAGGCAAAGCAAGGTGGTACTCCAAGGAAAAGGTAGCGGAAAAACTACCTCACCTCATTCATTAAAGCTTTTGGGGACCAAAAGCCTCCCTAAATGGGCAGGGAGGTATGATCCAGATTGGACCATTATGTTATTTGTAATCTATCTCAATGCTTTCAAAGTGGAAAAAAATGGAGAAATCAGCTTGTAGGGTCATTTTAACAGTAGGTCCCAATTTGGAAAATTAGGGTTTTAAACCTTTTGGAGCCATTTTGAAGCATCAAACAACATTTTTTGGGGTCAAAACTTTCCTAGCTTTAGTTGTGACCCCTTGACACTATTCTACACATTGAGACCTTCCCAACGATGCAAAAATTGTGTCAATCGGAGCTCGTATGCAAACATTATGCCTCTCGCAAGTTGACCTACCATGTTGACCACCATGGTACGAGTGGATGCCATGCCAGCACACATTACTCACGCATATGGGGCTAGCCACATATAGAATTTCCAAAAGATTCTATAAGGTCCAAAACCTTATCACAATTGAGGGTTAAGGAAGTCAAAACCCTACCCCTAGATGGCTATCGAGCTATGTTAAATATTGGGTTGCTAGGAGGAGAAGGGGTTCCATTCTTTAACATTGTATTTGTTCCATAGTTGAGCAGAGCACCTAGGAGTGGTATTCAGAGAACATAATAGAGGAGCGATTTTGTAGCATCCATACAGGCCACAGTGTCAAAGACAACTCCACAAAGACTGCCTCTTTCTTTATATTTGCATTTTGAAGAAAAGAGAGTAGAGCGGCCTCACCTTCTAGCTGGGTTTTCTCCCGTATTGGGTTTCCCAGGTTATATCTTATGTTTATTTGTGGATGGTGTGTGAGTATTTATTTATGTTCTCTATTTTTCATATTTCAACTATTTCATACATTTTAAGCAGAAAACTAGTAATCAAAGAATCTGAGATCTAAAGAAAGTTAACCTTCACAATAAAGATTTCAGTATTTTATTAGATCCGTTGTGACAAACTATTGAGTGTGTTATCCCCGCTATCTAGGGATAACTAGGAGATCATGTCTCGAGGCCCACATGGTCCTAGACATGGAGTACGAGAGCAGATTGACTTGAGCATGGCCCTTGAGGGCCCATCTTTTCTTCTTCTCAGCCAGATTTGTCCTGCCAGCAGTACCAGCCTCCATCACTACCGGCCTGGGTTTGCATCAGAAAAGGCTCTTGCTCCATGAGGTAATTGGTCCGAGGTATCATGGTATGTGTCATATTTGATCATTATAACCTTCTTATGTATGCATTAGATCTCTTTCATTTCGGATAACTGCTTGGATCTTACACTAATCCACTTGACCACTGTTGGGGTAATTGATGGGGTAGC
>JASDQU010224289.1:0-10819 GCA_032191745.1 Picea mariana | reverse complement strand
AGAGAATATCCTCTACTAAGCAATGCGCCTCTCTCTCTTCCTTCTTCTCCAACTGCAGCTACCAAACTTGTGCTCAGGATGGTCGAATGAGTGAGTGAACAAATGAGGCATTGGCTTCCTTTATTTATACAAACTGGCAAGTGCTAAAAAGGTGTGTCTTCGCTGGGCAGGGCCGACTTGTCTTCTGAGTGGTTAAAACCACTTTAAATTGCCTGGGAGCCGACTTCTCAATTTGCATAATATGTTTAAGGTTTGACCAATCCACAAAAGGGGATTTGGTCAGTTACAATGCCCAACATGATCAATCCACAAAAGGGGATTGATCTAATGAATAATAAATCAATAATAAATAGAATACTCTTTGCAGTTACAATATTTCAACAAATATCCCTCCACAATTGTATTTATAAGATCATAGCAAACATTATTGTTGTTAGGATCAAGAGTATCTTTTCTGAGACAATATCAAAGGAGCAAATTGGTTTTCTGAATGGAAAACAAATCCATAAATCCATAGGGGTGTCTTGGGAAGGAATGCACTCTATAAAAAGTCAAAGGATGTAGGCCATGGTTATGAAGTAGATCTCTCTAAGGCTTTTGACATATCCAAATGGATTTAATTGAGACTAATACTAATTCATATTGGTTTCTATGTGCAAGTGGTAAATTAGATAATAGGATGCTTGTCTTCTATTTCATTTGCAATTCTAATCAATGGGCTCGGGTTTTGCCCGTTATCCCCCCTTATTGTTTTTGATTATTGCCGAAGAACTTGACAGATCCATCTCTGAGGCTAAGAGAACTGACACATTGGGGGGGCTAAGATTAAGCATGAACTTCTTGATTCATCTACTATTTGTAGATGATGTGTTATTGTTCTGTGATGGTTCCAGAAGGGATATGCATAAGTTAAAAGAGATATTGGATTTGTATAGCATGGCTTCAGGGATAGAAATAAACATGCAAAAGTAATCAATTGTTTTCAATGAAATGGAGGACTAGGTAAGGACTCTACAAATCTTTGGTTTTCAGATAGTGGACTTTTAAAGTGGGATTTAAGTATGTTGGCTTCCTCCTGAAACAAAATTCTTATAGAAAGAGTGCTTGGAAGTAGTTTATTGAGAAAATTGAAGGAAACATAAGCAAAATGTGGTGCAACCGCTGGCTGTCATTGGAAGGACATTAGTGAAGTTTGTCTTGGAGGTAATACTCGTTTATTGGCATACCATGGCATATATCCCAAAAGTTGTTCTAGAAACTATCAAGAAGAAATGTTTTAAATTCATGTGCACTAGAAAGAGAGAAAATGAAGGAATCCCTTTAGTTAAATGGCAGTCCCTAGCCAAGCCAAAGGAGGATTGTTGAAAGCCTTTGGAGGATGATTTCCAAGATAACTTTGTGGAGGAAAGTAATTTTAAAAATATACAGAAGCCTTATTAGTTGAGGAATAGGTTAGGTAGGACTCCAAGTTGACTCACAATGTGTCAATAGTGTGGAAGGCTCTTGTAATGGATTTCCCTTTGACTGTAAACTGGCTAGTGTGGAAAGTAGGCAATGGAGCTAAGGAGATCCCTGGGCAAGAAACAAAGATGGATTTAGATTACCAAGGGAGATGACAGCCAAATTGTAGATCCAGGGAATCCATAAGTTGGGGCCGACAGTTGACCCCACTTCTATCTCATTATGGTAATAGAGCTAGAAAATTGCAGAGACCTTAAGGCTGACATAGCTGAAATCTGAGTGTTGGAAAGGCTATGTTGGTTTTCTTAAGAAGAACCACAAAAGAATAACTGATGGAGGAGGATTCCTTGGTCTGGTCTAGAAATCTAGCCATAGGGGATTACACATCTAGATTGGGTACAAGGTTCTAAGTGAAGAGAACAATTGGGAAAGTATGGTCCCGTGGTGGAAGGCTCTATGGAAGTTCAATGCACCATGTTATCCCTGATTTTTAGGGATAACCAAGAGATCATGTCTCGAGGCCCAGAGGTCCTAGACATGGAGTACTGAGAGCAGGATTGACCTGAGCATGGCCCTAGAGGGCACATCCTTTTCTTCTCCCATCAGCTTTATCTTGACAGCAGCAGCAACATCCATCACCATCGGCTTGGTCTTGTATCATAAGAGGTTCTTGCTCTATGAGGTAATTGGTCCAGGTATCGTGGTATGTGTCACTTTTCATCAGTGAAACCTTTAAATATATGGATCTGATTCCCTTTTACCTCTAACGACTACTTGGATCTTACATTAACCCACTTGACCATGATTTGGGAGATTGACAGGGTGCCCTAGCAAGCCTGTGCCCATTGGTTTTGGTTTGCCACTAGGGGGATTTCTGAAAAGCCATCGTCCACTCCCATCATAGCACCACTATTTCACCTTGTCTCCAGCTCACTTATCCCATTCCTCTTGTCCAGGCATTGGGTTGACCTGTTTGTAGGATTGCACTTTATCTCATGGGAAGAAGGGGCTAAAGGCCCAGAAGGTAAAAGTAGTTGGTAAAAGATAAAAGCCTAGAAATAAAACCTCAAGATGCTTCACCCAGGGATCCCCGAGAAGGCAATAAAAGGCCTCTTAGCAAGAAACAAGGGGGACCCAGAAAATAACAAATAAGACCTAGTCAAGAGGATAGGGGTCTCATCACGAGCCATCCTATTAGGTTCATGGGTATCTAACAGTATGACATTGCCACCATCTGGTTACCACGCCAGGGCAGTGACCTTTGGTTGCATGGACAAGGGAAAGGGGGTCTCATCACGAGCCAGCCTTCTTATCTTTGTGAAAGTACTTGTGGGTAACACTGTCAGCTCTGGTCACCATGCCAAGGCAGTGTCCTCTGGTTAGCCCTTGAGTAAAAAGAAAAAGAAGAAGAAAAAGCAAATAAAAGAAAAGAATAAAGGCAAGAATGGGCTTGGAAAAATTGCATCCATGACAGGTGCAACTCGCCTTCTACAAAGGCACCCACAAATAACATCATGCATCCCTAGCTCTCACTTCACCCACATGTCTGGACATCCCCTAGCCACATCACCTCACTTACATGGCTTGAATGAAACCTTCCTAGAAACTTCCCCTTTCTTGTGGATACTAGCCCAATAGGACGTCTTGTCTTTTTCTCCAGTCTTGTATTGTAGGTTTTTGTAATGTTTTTGAGATATTGACTGATGTATTAGGATCGTATGCATATGTTTGATAATATTGATGATGAAACGTGATTAACATTGCTATGATCCCGGTGACTAATGAGCCCATAGAGGGCGTAGCCTTTGATGTGCAGGATCATGCCCGACAGACAAGTACCATTTGGACCAGTACACATGGGGAGATGATCAGTTCGGACCTCCATGGGGCTGAAGAGCCCACCAGATGGATGCTGAGACCCCATCAGGGGGCAGAGACAGGATAGTGGTTGATTAGGGTCTTGCATCGAAGAAGAAGAGGACATTCCATCAGAGGCACTTTGGTGAAGCCCGACCTAGGGAGAATGACCCCTTTTCAGTGGAACGTTGGCCTTGGAAGGCTCAGGACGTCCCCATCCTCACCATGATGTCATATAGCTTCATGGACATTTTTGGAGGCAAACTGGGCAGCAGTGGCACATGTGGCATGTTGGAGAGGCCCCTGGGGGTTAACGTTTTGCTCCTGGATGTCTCATTTTCCCTAGAAGGGGCTAGCGCCTCCCTTGAAGGGGCTTTTACCTTTTTACAGCTCAGTTAGGGTTTTAATTTGACAATTTAATGTAAAAAATAGTATTATGGCCTTGTCGGCCTTTTATGACCTAAAAGTTAATTAACGTCATTGATACAGTATATATTGAGGAGTTTTAGCCTCATTTTATCATAACACATCACTCACTCATTAGTGAGGTATGATTTTAGTGCTATACTTGGGTATTTTTGCTAGTTTAGTGAGGCGCACTTGTTGAAAGAAGGCATTTCGTGGCATTTTATGGTTTTTCTCTTGAAGGAAGGTGTTACAACTAGGGTTTACATGGTTATTTCTCAAAGAATTGTAAGTATTTTTCTGCAAAACTTTTGGATTGAATGGTTGTAGTCTTATTTTCTTAAATGTATTTATAATTTGTTGAATCAAAACCCTAGGTGACAAGCACACAAGTAGGTCCTTGTCTCATGTCCCCTAATAGAGAAATTTTCAGCCATTGAAGAAGGAAGAAAGAGCCTAGCCATAGCTACACTCTCATTTCTTCTTTTCCCTGAGCTAGCCGTACTTTCTAGAAGTCAAGAAGGAGGAGACGTCCCAGGCCTAGGTTATCTACACCTAGGGCCGTTTTTCTTCTAGGGTTTAGTGATAGAGCCTTGTTGTAGCAACACTCTCCCTCACTACACTCTCTTGTCTTGATTTATGTTTCATGCTAGCCGCTTTTGCCAAGTTAACCTAAGGAAGGAGGAGAGCGCATGAGGCCTTGCTTTAGCAACACCAGAGTGAGCCTCTCTCCCCTAGGGATTTGATTCTGGGCCCTGCCATAGCAGCGCTTCAGAACTTTTCCTTCTAGTCCTTAGACGTCCTCCTTCAACCCTTGCGCCCTTTATTAAATTGACTCCATTAGCCCAAAGGAACTGATCTTAGACCTCCAGCGTTGAAGTGAAAGTGATCAAAACAACTCTCAAACTCTTTTCTAAATTGAAACCCTAACTAACTACTAACCCTCGGTTGTTGACGTCACACCTGAATATTTCATCTTTATGCATCAACGTCTTGTTTTAAGAGCAATTGAATGGTGATTTAGGCATTAATTGGTGGTGTGTTGATTTGTTACATTGAATGCCATGTCATTTCAGTATCTATTGAGGAAGTGATATTATTTGCATTGCTATATTTATAAACATTGACTTCGTCAATATTTATTTCCATAATTGCTTATTTAAATATCAGATAGTCTTATGAAGTACTAACCCATTGAATTATAGCTTGCATATATTGGTTTATTGTTTCTTTGTTCCGGGCAGGTGTTCTGCTTTGGGGCTTCACTTCATTATTGGTTGTTTAGCCGGGACTATCTGTTTTGGTGGTGACCTGTGAAGCGGGGAACTTTACCTTTGTCCTTTTAACTTTTGCCTCTTCAAAACTCCAGTTTACCGGGGACGTCTCCCCTAGGCCTAACCTCCCTAAAGAGAAATAACCTCCCCATCGTGGTGAAATTGGGTGGGATAGGTTCTTGTTATGCGAGTTTGACCTCCATCTTTTATCCATTTGATCTAGCTAGAAACTGTGCGATAACACACCCCTTAAAACCAAAGTATATATGTGGATTGCCCTTCAGAATAAGGCGTTAACATGGGAAGTTCTAGTTAGAAGAAAAACACAAGGACCTGGAAGATGCTCATTGTGGCAAAAGAAACCATAGACCATTTGCTTACTAGTTGTCAATACACAAGGTTGGTTTGGGCAAAAATGGATGTAATGGCAAGTTGCATTGGGGGATGGAATGGGCTGACTGTAGTTGATTGTTTAAAAAATTGGATGCAAAGAAGAGAGTACTTCCTCTCTTGGTCACAACTCACATTGGGTATATATGGTTAGCATAGAATGCGAATATTTTTCAAGACAAGGAGGTGCCTTCCTTCCAATGCACAACACAAATCAGAACTATTTATAAGAGCACTAAAATTCCAGTCAAGCATATAATGCAGAGAATATCAGAACATCCAGTTACTGAGAAGAGGGGTGCTTGGAGTTATTTCGATGGAGCTAGCCAAGGGCACCAAGAGATATGTGGAGCCGGTGGTACTCTTTTCAAGTCTAATTCTCACTATCTTCAATTCAAAGTAGGGCTAGGGGGAGGCTCTAACAACTACTCCGAATCGATGGCACTGGAAGTTTTTTTGAAGATGGAAGAAGAGAAGGTTGTAACAGAGGTCCAGGAGTTTGACTCTGGAGAATCCATTGTGGTCATGAATTGGATAATAGGTAAGTTTAGGATAGGCAATATGAGTTTACAACCTATTCTGGAGCAAGTGAAAAGAATGGCATCGGTCTTTTCAAAAATCTCTTTTCATTATGTGTGCCAAGAACTCAACATAGTAGTAGACTCCCTGTTGAAAGAAGGATTATTGATGGACTACAATGCAGAATTGCAAGTGGAGGTTAAGGATAGCATATTCCATCCAGGCCTCCCAATGGCAGTCAATGGGACTTAAGCAAAGCAAATGTTTTAAGCTCAGAAACTGTCTAAATCTGAACAGATAGTTTTTATTTCAATCTAATAAGTGCAATGACTAGACAACAACCTTGCAATGAATATATTGGTTTCTACAGGTAAAATCCTATATAATTCTTTTAATGAACTCATGATTGGTATTTTTGGAAGCATTAGTATTAAATTATTAATAGGAGGAACAAGATAAGATTGTTATCCAATGCAGTCGTGATTGTTATCCTGAAGATAAGATAGATAAGATAATTTTATTAATGTCCGACTAATGACCACAAAAGTTGGTCAAAGGGACTGTTGAGTCAATACAATCCAGAAGTACCAAAAGGTTTCCTATAAAAGGCAAGATGCAGAAAGTAAAGTGCAATTAGGTAGAGTAGTAGGAAGTGAGATCTACCTGAGGCATGAAGAACCTTCGGCCCCGAGCTCACATACCTGCGCTAATGATGAGGTGGATCGTAGGAGAGGAAGATCTAAGGACAAGAGAAACCAGAAAGAAGGAAGTAGATCTGTCATGGAATGGATCCGTCTCTCCTACCATCCAAGGCTGAATGTAGAAAGTTGAGTATAGTTGGTTGTACCGAGGGGGACTTGGTAGGGTGCATGGATCGCCCACTACGCTGCTAACTAGTAGAGGTAGTGCATCAACAAGGTCTAGGGGATCTCGTTCGTCTCCTAGGAGGGGATCTGATCTGTCCATGTCATTGAAATCTCATGGGACGAGGGAAGGTCCCATGAGTCCGCACTGATCTGGAGTCCGGTGTTGTGTTGGTGTTAGTCTATCTCTTAGTGTCCCTTCCTAAGGGTAGCACCGAGAAAGAGGTGATCCACCGAATAGGGTCCGGTCTCGTAGGAGGCTGAAGAGTATGGGCTCGGAGCCTGACGACCTCTTCTTTGTATAAGGTTAAACACCGCTGATCCGAATACTTGAAGAATCCCATGAGGGTCAGAGTCCCCCTGAATAAGCAATGAAACTACCCCCTAATATCATAGTAAATGGGGCACCGGAAGATGAAGTGCTCCTCATTCTTGAGCTCCTGTAGCTTGTTAATTTTTGAAGTAGCTCGGACAGGTACTTTTGCGTTGGCAGTGCCTAGCATGCATAGGTGTTCGAGTGACGCTCTCTAGATCTTTAACTTTATAATTGCATTTATAAAGTTAATGTGGCTTTTACTTAATGACTAAAGTGACTTTTTTGTAAAGTTGAGTCCTCTCAACGAGAGATTAAGTCACAACCATCGATCTTGGGAAGGCAAGATTTAATATTTACCGTTGAGATCTTAGGGTTAGGGATTTGGTCATTAAGAGATTATAAAAGCACATATAAGGAGAGTGACAGGCACATAGAGAGCACATAGGAGCAAAGAGGGATTCTTTTCTCATGTGCTTGTGTCACACACATTGTGTGAGGAGGTGAGAGAGTCATATACACAATGTGAGAGACTCATAGAGAGTGTGAGGGTGTGAGAGAGCACATAGGAGCAAAGGTGGATTCTTTGCTCATGTGCATATGACACATTGAGCTGAGAGGAAGAGGGCGATTTGACTGAGGAAGAGAGCGAATTTACAGTTGGAGGAAAGATGTTTTTTCTGGGGCGAAAAAGTTGGGCTGAAAAAAGAAGGAATGAAAAAGCCATGCGAAAAAACATGGCCGAAAAAGCAAGGTCAAAAAGGCAATGCGAAAATGAAGGGCCAAAAAAGAAAATAGAGTTTGTTGGGCTGTAAGAAATTTCTAAATTAGCTACTGTAATTTTTTTTTCCTTTGAAGCCAATAAAATCCTTTCATTTACTAGTTTTCCCTTCGGGGTTTTTCTAGGGGCATTGCCCAGAAATATGTGTTCTAATGTGTGTGTTGTTTATGAGATTTCACTATGCATTTTTTGGTTAAAACTCAGCTGTAAATTTTCTGCATAGTTTACAGAATTTATATCAATATTAGATTAAATTCTGAGTTGTTAAATTATTGGCATAAAATTTATGATTATTGTGTTTCAAGAAATTAACATAGTATCAGAGTTAGGACTCTAAAGAGTTGCACTGAATAATTTGGCACAAGGATTTGTGGGGATTGCAAGGGTTTTGCTCAGATAAAAGAAGAGAGATGGAAAGAAGGACATGAGCAAAGTGAAATGTTTGCATGTCATAAGACTGGCCACTATGCAATCCAGTGTCCACACAAGAAGAAGAGCAAGAAGGAGACATAGGTAGTAGCATCATCATCAAATGAGATCGATGATTTTGCTGAGACATTCGCGAAGGAATTCTCTTGTGTCTTGTCTTTCAAGAAATGGTAGAGTAGAGCTCGGGGACATTAGAGCATGGATTGTGGACAGTGGCTCATATCGCCATATGACGGGAATGAGGTCGATGTTCCTTAGTGTTTCGGAGACAAACTCAAACTATCATGTGGATTGTGGGACTAGTACCATGCATGCAGTGAAGGGGGTTGGATGTGTGAGATTCCAACTAGACTTAGGATGATCTTTGGAGGTAGCATAGGTTTTGCTTGTTCTGGAGTTGAAGGTAAGCTTGCTCTCAGTATCAACTTTGGAAGATGAGGGATATGGAGTTGTATTCGAGCATGGACTTGTGTTCATTTATCCAGAGGGAGATATCTTGGACACAACATCAGTGCTTGGTGTCAGACAGGGGAGGTTATATAGGTTGTTGAGAGAGCCTGTGTGTGGGTCCAAGAGGATCTTGGATTCAAGATCAGTGTCAGTGACAGGTGGTACTGTTAGGAGTCTCAGCTGGTATGAGATGACACGGTTGGATGCTCAGTGTGAGGAGACTCTTAAGGGCATGGAAAGGAGGAACAGGTCTTCAACATAGGATCCATTGCAGGTGGCAGGGAAGCTTTCCAGTTCAGAGGGAGCAGCTACAACAATAGATGGAGTGATGGGATTGGAGATAGATCCACGTAGAGGTTCCAGAAGTACCTTCCTCGCTAAGAGGGAGTGTTAGTTTTTGGGGTAGCTCAGACAAGTACTTTCGCATTGGCAGTGCCTAGCATGCGTAGGTTTCTGAGCAACGCTCTCTAGATCTTTAACTTTATAATTGCATTTATAAAGTTAATGTGGCTTTTATCAAATGACCAAAGTGAGTTTTTTATAAAGTTGAGTGACTTGAGTGATTTAAGTCATCTCAACGAGAGACTAAGTCACAACCGTCGATCTTGGGAAGGCAAGATCTAATCTGGATCGTTGAGATCTTAGGGTGAGGTATTTGATCATTAAGAGATTATAAAATCAAATCTAAGGAGAGTGAGAGGCACACAGAGAGCACATAGGAGAAAAGAAGGATTATTTTCTCATGTGCTTGTGTCACACACATTGTGTGAGGAGGTGAGAGAGTCACATACACAATGTGAGAGACTCACAGAGAGTGTGAGGGTGTGAGAGAGCACATAGGAGCAAAGAGGGATTCTTTGCTCATGTGCTTGTGACGCATTGAGCTGAGAGGAAGAGGGTGAATTTACAGCTGGAGGAAAGGAATTTTTTCTGAGCCGAAAAAGTAGGCCGAGTTTGTTGGGCTGTAAGAAATTTATGAATTAGTTGCTGTAATTTTTTTTCTTCCTCTGAAGCCAATAAAATCCTCTAATTTATTGGTTTTTCCTTCGGGGTTTTTCTAGGGGCATTGCTCGGAAATATATGTGTTCAAATGTGTGTGTTGTTTATGATTTCATTGTGTATTTGATGAGCCCATCCCTAAACTCCAAGAAATGCTTAGCATAAAATGACATCTTTGGGCGTAACCCACTAGGGAGGTTGCAATGATCCCAAGCCAATTTTTTGCTTGGAATCACTAACTAACCACTGATTTGATTATTATTTGTTGTGTATGCAGTTTGACCATGAGTATTTCATCCTTAGGGTTTATTCAGTTATATAGCCATGGATTTATACAAACATCATTATCATCATGTGAAGATCATCAACACTACACAAGATAGGAACCACAAGCAAATAGCTGAACTTATTATAAGAAAGCAAGCACCTGATACAATAGATAAGCAGATCTGAATAGATGGCTTCAAGGAAATACTAGAGTTGCATACAAAATTCTCCCAGAGATACAAATCAAGCCTTCCAAAGGCTGTCAATAGAAGGTGAACGCTCCACTGCAAAACCAGGGTTTCAGCCTAACCCCCAAGCAACTGGTACGGCCCTGATGACTACTAGTACGGCCTGTTGAAGACAATGGACACCAATGGTTCGACCCTCCTGAAGATAAAGACCTCTTGATGCTGCCAAACTCTCTCAAATGATAGATCAAGGCAATGGAAACCTCCTACTGAAGTATGGATCTCAAACACTAAAGCTTCCTCCTTAAACTGCAGAAACCCTAGGATGGTCATCATACCATCTTCTGGCCTCTCCATGCAGGGAGGCAGAGAAGAGTTTCATCACCACATCTTCAGCCTCGTCGTCGACAGGAAAACGCCAAAAGAAACTCCAAAATCTCATCATGTGAAGCTCGGGACATTCTCTCTCGATGCCAGCAAAACAAGGGAGGAGCTCCTCATAATGAGGAGGCATCTCCCTGGGATATCCAGGGATTCTACTCATATCTAAAGGTCTATAGCTTCCTGGGTCCCATTGTGAAGTCATGGTTGACTTCGTCATTAGTGGAGTCGCCAGATAGTTT